>PVIU01024483.1:0-25463 GCA_004026605.1 Ondatra zibethicus
AAAGAAAGAAAAGAAAAGTATCAAATCAAGTGCTTTTTTTTTCTTCAAACTCACAGCAATCCCCCCTGCCTTTGCCTCCCTAGTGCTGGGATTAAAGGCATGCACTGCCTGGCCAAATCAAGTGTTCTTAACCCCTGGACCATCTCTCTAGCCATCTCCCCCCTCCCTCCCTTCATTTCTCCCTCTTGAGATAGAAAGTCATGTAGCCTATGTTGGCCTCAAATGCTCTATGTAGCGGATGGTCTTGAACTTATGACCCTCCTTCCTTCACCTCCCAATGCTGAGATTACAGACATATGTCACCGTTACCTGGCATATGTGTTTCTGGGGATCAAACCCCAAGGCTTCATGCTAGATAAGTACTCTACCAATTGAACTATATCCCAGACTCAAAAGTATTTCTCTACACAAAATTTAAACCTCAGTAACAAAACCACAGCAGAAACAAGCATTTCCCTTTTGAAATTCACTATAATGAGAAGTAGAGGAATTTTAAAAATGTAAACAACCTAGAACAATGACAACCTTGGAGGGGACATAACTGATAAAACAATGGTGACTATCTGGGTGCAGCTCAGGGGCAGATCCTGTGTTTAGCCATGCCAGACTTGGGTTCAATTCCAACACTGATGAAAGTCTGCAATCAGTGGCAACTGAATTAGAAGACATGAGAAGACCAAATCCTGTCAGCTGTGAGAAAATCGAGAAGCAACTCATTTGCGCCACAGGACCCCTGAGAGGCCTGGGATCCAGAGGCGCCAGGGAGCGGCTGACACATGGTGAGAGCTGCGCCTAAAGGGAGGAGGCCGAGGTAAAGTGGCTAGAACACCACCTGGTTCCTCGCTGTCTCGGGAGTTGACAAGTTGTCCCTTTTCCACTCAGAAAAAGGGACTAGGCTTCTTTAGGGAAATTTTAAAGAATGAACAGGGTTTCTGGACAGGGAACCATGCCTCACAGATGGGTGCCCTGGGACCTTCATGGAAGCTGGAAGTTTAAGTAGGTCGTTGTCGTCCTCACACCCCTCATAAGGATGCTGAGGTGATAGCTCGCTTCCTCCACTCAGCGAGTGTAGCATTCAGGACTCATTCCCTCTCGACAGGAAACTGGAAGAAGCTTTTCCAGGAAATTTGAAAAAGCCAGGAGGGAGAAAAGTTCCTACAGCTGTTAACACCAGAGGCTTCCCAAGGACTCTACAGTGAAGTGCCCAGCTCATGTGCCCCACGTGTACAAATGGAGAGTCCAGTGAGTGTCCCTCTCTTAACCATGTCAGCAGACAGACAGTCCCCAGAATGGTGGCCAAATAAGATCCCAAGGCCTCTACCTAAGAGGCCAAGAGAGCAACTGCAGAGACGGGAGTGGGTCAAAAGCCCAGGGAGAGATTTCTTCAAATTGCTGCAATTGATGGGATGCCCGCTGCATTTGGTCTTATTGAGAGATTTATACTACCTGGTGAGCTGGAGGGGGTGGGGCTGAATTAGCAACAAGCACATAGAAACCAGGCAAATGACACACAAGCCTTTTACCTGTCCTCGAGATAAAGGTGAATTCTGCAAGAAAGGGAATGCAATCCACTGGGATGGTTGGAAGGTGGGGGGACGTGGTGAAGCAGGCAGTCTGTGAACGGTCGGTCATCCTCACTTTCAGTGAAGAGCCAGCAGCTGGGACTCAGTAGTAGGGCTCTTGCTCAGCATGTGCAAAGCTGTGAGACCGATTCCCAGCACTGAAAAACAGAACAAAACCAGAGTCGGTGTATACCACCCACTTTCCACAGAGACTGGTAAGGTAGCTCAGTGGTAAAGGTGCTTGCTGCCTAGGGTGATGACCTGAGTTCAGCCCTGGTACGAAGGGAGAGCCAACCTGCACAGGTGTGCTGTGGTACACACACTCCTCTCCCAAAGACCATACAAATAAAAATCCAACAAAAATGAAAGCAAACTGCCTCGCAGATACCAAGAACAACAGGGTCTCATGTACCCCAGGCTAGACCTTGAGCGCCATCATTCCCAGTTTATGGGGTACTGAGGTTTGAACCCACAGCTTTGGTTTTGTGCATTCTAAGCAAGTTCTCGAACAGTTGAGCTACATCGTCAAGCCCCGCCTTCCCAACATATCCCTCCTTTTCAGTTGAGCACCCCAGAGTTGTCTTCTGGTGGATGAAGCAGAAAGAATGTTAGTTACATGGGTCTCTGAATACAAGTCTCTGCTCCTTGTGGTTCCTAATCACCTCAGTTGTTACTCATCCTCTTTCTTCTTCCCGGCCCTGACCCCACCCTCCTTCCAGTACTCATTACACCCAGTTACCAAAACCAGGTTTCCTTTGAATGTGTGGGTGGGGGTTGTATCATGGCCTGAATTATGTCATTAGGAAGATCTTGAAAAACTTCCAAACTGAGGTACCTATCTAGGCAGTCCCTGAGGGAAGGGCCCTGGATTTCTACTCTTTAGATACATTCCATGCCTTGTCAAGTTTTGATTTATAATTTTATTTTTTCTTCTTTTATTTCCCCTTCCCTTCCTTTCTTCCTTCCTCATTTTTTTTTCTGAGACAGGGCTTCTCTGAAACTAGCTCTTGTAGATCAGGCTGGCCTCAAACTCACAGAGATCCACCTGCCTCTGCCTCCCGAGTGCTGGGATTAAAGGCGTGCGTCGCCACCACCTGACCCCCTCCCCTTTGTTTTGAGACAAGTTTTCTTGTGGCCCATACACCACCCCTGGCTTTATTCAGTACTAGGTATCAAACCTAGGACCTCATGCACGCTAGGAAAGCATTCCACTAACTGAGATACGTCTCCAGTCCCAGGAAATATTAATGATGCCATTTTCCCGCTTGATATTTCCCTCCAATTGAGCCTAGGACTGTGTGCACACTAGACAAACTCTCTCCCAATGAGCTACATACCCAGACCTGCTTGGATCTACAGTTATAATGGTCTACACTTTCCGTTGCAAATTGACTTAATTGAAGTGAGGGCTGTCACAAGATTTCCCTATTATAGCCATGCTGATCTTAAATGTGAGAACCTCCTGCTTTGGTCTCCCAAGTGCTGGAGTCACAGATGTGTGTCACCATAGTTGGATTGCAAATTGGTTTTTTATTTTTAATTTACATTCTACATTCCCCATAGATAAATCTGAATGAACTTTACACATCCAATAAGATAAAGATAATAGTAATTAGAATATAAAACCAGACCAAAGTGAAAAGGACATGGAAGTGAGTGTTTCAGGGGACCTGTGGTAAAGTGATGTCATAAACTGCTGATACTCTTCCAAGGTCTTTGGAGAGTAAGACTGTCCCCAGTGATGGGCAGAGACACAGCGCCACACCGCTGCCAGCATGGCCCCAGGGAGGGTAAGAGCAGGCTTTTTGACTCGGTTGTAGAAAAGAATTTCAGAACAAGCCCGTTTAAAGTAGAATTGGAGTTTATTAAGAGATTATAATGTATATTTTAAGTGTGACATTAATAGAAAGAGACTCAGGAAAGGGAAGACATACCCAAGTGTGGGCATGGGTTCCCCAGAGGACAGGTGCGCCCTGTAGTTCTTACAGTGGCTTGGAGTATCGTCCTGTGGTTTCTGAGTTACATGCTCAGAGGTGTAATTAAAGGTTAAAGACCTGCTTTTGTAAACAAAGGGGTAAGATGAGTTTACGGGGTATTACCTGACTTAGTGGTCAGGGATCATTCTTAAACCCACTGTATTTATTGCCTCGGATCTCTCCACCCTGTGGGGCCCAGGAACAAACTCAATCATTAGATCTGACAGCAGATGCCTTTCCTTGTTGAGCCATCTCAGGGGCCCCAGTTCAAACTCTTTTAGGACGCTCCTGCCTCTGTGGGCAGCTGGCTCTTTCAGTGGTGTGTCAAGTTTCCCGAAGCAAAAGCTAAACCAGGTCCTTGGGTGAAGGGCCTTTTCTGTCCCTCTCATTTCCTTCTCTTGTCTCCTTCATTTTCTGCCTTTCTGACCTGCCTCCAGCTAAGCTAGAAATCTCAGGATTTAGGAGTTACCCCACAACAGCAAAGACAATTGTGATGGTTCGAATGAGAACTGTCCCCCATAACCTTAGCCTTTGAACACTTGGTCCTTGGCTGAGACGCTCTTTGGGAGGGTGGGAGGCTCACATTTATGTTTAGTCCATATGTATTTTGGCAAATTTGGAGAAAGTACTGTATTATCTATCCTATCTTAGTGAGTCCAAAGTTCTAAACCTAAACTACTTTCTATCATAAGTATGTATTACCATCCTAAAATATCTTTTTAGACCCTAAAACATCTTTTTAGATAAACAACTTAAGCACTTAAGTTTTTCAACCTTATAAACTTTACATCTCTTATGTTAAGTTTTTTTCTTTCTGAATTTGGTAACAAGGAAAACTGTAAACTATAACTATCCAGTTTGTTTTGTATGAAGGCCCAAAAATGTGAGCCTATTTCCAACTTGTCTGAAGGTCAGAGAGTTTTAGCTTGTTCAAAGTTGTTAACAAGTGTGGCTATACACCCTGACCTAGGGTGCAGTTACTTGGTGTTTTGGCCATTAAGATGGCCCAGACAGGTAGATCCACTTCACCCTGACCAAAGGTCAGGAAATTCAAGCATACTTCTGCTCCTTCTTTTGAACTGAGAGGTTTGACCTAGGGAGTGGCTGCCTTTAGGATACTTGGTCTAGGATGGGTTCACAGTCTAAACAAGAGAATGCTTTTCTCATGAATTAATGGCTTGATGTCTCAAAATATTGAAGCAAGTAACTGTTCTAGTTGTCCTTTGTATCAAGTTAAAACAGTTTTTTGTCTTCTCCCCTTGTTGTATTGGGGTATAAAAGTATATGGGAAATTAAACACAGGTGGATTTCAGTATTCACTGGACTCCCTCCTGGTACTATCCTATGTTTCTGTTTTATTATTTTCACTCACATCTTTGTTCTCTTTACTTATTTTTCTAATCCCATGCCCCTACCCTGGTAAATGGTGTCCTTGTCGAAGTTGGTATCCAATAGTTTTGGCTTTGAGTTTTGAGACAGAGTTTCTCTTTGTAGCTCTGGCTATCTTGTACCTCCATCTGTAGATCAGGCTGGTCTCGAACCCAGAGATCTGCCTGCCTCCGCCTCCTGAGTGTTGGGATTAAAAGCTTGCCTGGTAATTATTTTTAATGTTTTAAGGACACTCCATACTGACTTTCATGGTGGCTGCCCTAGTTTATGTCCCTACCAGTGAAGAGGGCTCCTCTTTCCCACATCCCCACCAGTTTGTTGTCACTTGTTTACCTGACCACAGCCTTTCTAACTGGGTAATTACAGCTCCTTAGGCAAACATTACATAATTAACAGAATATGGTATCACTAAAAATATAGACCAGCCGGGCGGTGGTGGCGCACGCCTTTAATTCCAGCACTCAGGAGGCAGAGGCAGGTGGATCTCTGAGTTCAAAGCCAGCCTGGTCTACAGAGCAAGTGCCAGGATAGGCTCCAAAGCTACAGAGAAACCCTGTCTCAAAACAAAAATAAAAACAAAAACAAAACAAAAAAAGTAAAGTTATAGCTGGGGGATGGTGGCACATGCCTTTAATCCCAGCACTTGGGAGGCAGAGGCAGGCAGATCTTTGTGAGTTCAAGGCCAGCCTGGTCTACATAGTAAGTTACAAGACAGTCAGGACTACACAGAGAAACCCTGCCTTGAAAAACGAAAACCAAACAAATAAAATAAAAATATATCTCAATTGGGCTGGCACGATGACTCAGTAAATAAAGGCACTTTGTCACCAAGATTGGTGACCTGAGTTCAATCTCTGGAACTCAAATAATAAATAAAATAATAGAAATTACTCCCTCATGTAGTTGGACATTCTTTGAACTGCCAGATCCCAAATAATGGCACAGATTCTTTTTATTAATTATGAAATCTTGGCCTTAGCTTAGGCTTGTTCCCAGCTAGCTCTTAAACTTAAATTAACCTGGTTATATTAATCTATGGTCTGCCACGTAGCTCATTACCTGTCCTCCATATTGTATATCTGACCCCTTACACATCTCATTGGCTAATCTTGCCTCTCTTCTTCCCAGAGTTCCTGTCTCTGCACAGAAGTCCCACCTACACTCTCCTGCCTAGCTATTGGCCCTTCAGCTTTTTATTAAACCAATCGGAAGGTGCCTTGGCAGAGACACATCTTCCCAGGATACAAAGAGATTATTTCACAACACACTCAGGCTTCTGACCACACATGTGCCATGATACACAAGCACACATACACACAGAGAGAGATAAATATAAACATATATAACGCACACACACAGATAAATACAAACGTTGATATCTTGGAAAGATGTGAATTGTAGGACAAAACAATGAGGTAGCCTTGAGTCTCTTGAGTCGGTCTGGAGACACAGGGGAAAGTCTATGAAGACTGTGGTAGCTGTGGGCTCCATGGCCTTCACTTGTAATCCCAGCACCCAGGAGTCTGAGTCAGGAAACTTGCTTTGAGGTCCAGAACAACCTGGTTTGCATAGTGTGAAACCCTGGTTCAAAACAAAATCAAGCAAAAAACAAAAACAAAAACAAAACAACCCACCAGTAGAGTGATAATTAGTGGTGTGCTCAAGAGTTGCATTTCCTGTCCAGTTGTGCTAGAGAGCCTGAAGCTCAAGGCAAGATGGGCTGTCATCTTAGATGAGGATCCTTTACTCTTTCAAATGGAAGTCACGGTCGAATGCACATACACACATGCAGGCAAACCCCATATACATAAAATAAAATAAATATTAAAGAAAAGCCGATGAACCTGCACTAGCAGGTAACCTCTGCAGGTCACACATATTCTAAGTCATTGCGAGAACATTCATTCAGGCATCTGAGATGAGAGTTCAGAGTTCATGTGACCCAGGACAGCATCCAGTGACTGGAAGGATATGGGGAATGTTTGAGAACCACTGGTGAGAATGTGGGGACTAGCTGGACCTTTCTAGAGGGAACTTGTCAGTATGTCAAAAACACTGAGAAATGCATATTCTCTTTGACACCTGGGTCATAGAAATCTCTCCCAAGGAAGCAATAAAAGCCTGGCACGGCAGCACCCACTGCGCGGCAGCACACACTGCATGACAGCACACAGCACCCACTGTGCAGCAGCACACATCGCACGGTAGCACCCACTGCATGGCAACACACAGCACACACTACTCGGCAGCACACAGCACACTGAGCGGCAGCACAGAGCACACACTGCACAGCAGCACACACTGCATGGCAGCACAGAGCACACACTGAGCGGCAGCACACAGCACACACTGCACAGCAGCACACACTACATGGCAGTACACACTGCGTGGCAGCACACACTGCATGGCATCACACAGCACACACTGCATGGCAGCACACACTGCACAGCAGCACACACTGCATGGCAGGACACACTGCACGGCAGGACACACTGCATGGCATCACACAGCACACACTGAGCGGCAGCACACAGCACACACTGCACAGCAGCACACACTGCACAGCAGCACACACTGCATGGCAGGACACACTGCACGGCAGCACACAGCACACACCGCGGCAGCATATGTTTAGAACAGAGTGTGAAGTCAGTCTGAACAACACAGTGAAACCAGCATAAAAGCAAAACAAAAGCAAAATGGCTCTAAACGAGGAAAACAAAAGCTGGGGCTGGAGAGATGATCCAGTGGTTAAGAGCTCTGGCTGTTCTTACTGAAGACTTGTGTTCGAGTCCCAGCACCCACACGAGATCTCACAATCATTTGTAATTCCAGTTCCAGGGGATCTGATGCCCTCTTCTGGTTTCCAAGAATACCAGGCACCCAAGTGGTGCAGACATACATGCAGAAAGAACCCATACACACCAAAAGGAGAGGAGGAGGAAGGAGGAGGAGGAAGAGGAGGAAGAGGAAGAAGGAAGGGAGAGGAGGAGGGAAGGAGGAAGGAGGAGAAGGAAGAAGGCAGAGGGAGGAGGAGGAAGAAGGAAAGAGGAGGAGGAAGAGAAACAACAGTAGCAGCAGCAACAACTTTTGAACTTCAGAGACTATTTCCTGAACAAGAATGCAACTTCCTGTTGAATGCTGTGGAACATGCCTTTAGTCCCCAACACTGGGGAGGGTGAGGCAGGAGGATTCAGAGCTCAAGGTCATCCTTCACAAATAGAGAGTTGGAGGCCAGTGGAGCTACAAGAGACCCTGTTTCCAAAGTCCAAACAATAACAAAACTGAACAAAAACCAACCCAACCAAAATAAAATCAATGCATTTTAATATTAGGCAATATCTGTTGAGTTCTAGCCAAGGAACGTGAGCAATCACACCCTCAGCCCTCTCTTCTTCTCCTGCTTCTCCTGATTGTGCTGCCTGTGCCTTTTTCATACAGGAAAGGCTAACAGTATTCACCTTCAATTCTCTACCACAGTTCCCATAGTGTCTGCTGGGCTCTATATCTAAACCTGGTGTTCATTATTGGTCTTCTCCCATGACATCCTTATTCCTATTCTTGGAGTCATCAGTTTGCTGGTGGTCTTTCATTGTCAAATAGTCTTTTCCATATTGGTGAATTCTTTAAAGTGTCTTTATTTATGTACTTATTTTTAAGGCAGGATGTCACTATAGAGTGCTGGCTGTCCTAGAGCTATCTGTGTAGACCAGGGTGGCCTTGGATTCACGGAGATCTGCCTGCCTCTGTGTATCCAGTGCTGGTATTAAAGGTGTGTGTCATCACACCAGGCTGTCTTTATAGTTAAAGGACAAATTCGCTTAAAAGTGATTGGTTCGTTTTTTTCCTTAGATTTTTGTAAACATTGTGTCTTAGAGTTTCTATTGCTGTTAAGAGACATCATGACCATGGAAACTCTTATGAGGAAAACATTTAATTAAGGGTGCTTGCTTGCAGTTTCAGAAGTTCAGTCCATTGTCATCATGGCAGGGAACACGATGTTATGCAGGTAGACATGGTGCTGGAGGAATAGCTGAGAGTCCTACATCTTTCAGGCAGCAGGAAGTCGACCAAAATTCTGGGCAGTATCCTGAGTATAGGAAACCTCAAAACCTGTCCCAGCAATGCATACTTCCTCCAAGGCCATACCCACTCCAACATAACCACACCTCCTAATAGTGCTACTCCCTGTGAGATCATGGGGGCCAATTACACTCAAACTACTACACATTGTTTCTTTCAATGTTGCAGTTGGTTAAATCAAAGGCTAAGTGAGGTTTTGTTTGTTTTTGTTTGTTTGTTTGTAGACAGGGTTTTACTGTGTAGCCCTGGCCATACTGGAAGTCACTTTGTAGATCAAGCTGACCTCAAACTCATGAGTGCATGCACCACCACTCCAGGCAAGATTTATTCCCTCATATATGATCTATTCTTTTTACATGGATATAATACATTTCTCTATCTCTGACATTCAGCAACTTTATCCATATGTACCTTAATCTGCATATTATCTAGGATGTAAAACCAAACAGAAACCCAAAATAACAATAGGCTTATTTATGTATTTAATTATTGTGCGTGTGATAGAGCGAGAGCATCATCTAACATTTAGCACTCTATAATCTTCACCATAGACTTCCCTTAGCTGACAGGGAAAGGCCTGGGAAAGCAGCACTTGGGAGACACTCTAATGGAAAGGTCGCGGAAACACTTCCCTGGTAAACACATTGGACAGCGGCTGGCATGAGAGGCTTCAAGATGTTTTGTTTCTCCCTGCTTTGTCATGTTCTGTATTGAAATGATTTCTTGGTAATCAAATTCATATTTTTCTTTTGTTCACATAAGCTATAGTATTAAATATAGATCTATCTTATGTAATGTGACTCCTATTAGACAACCCAAAAACTGGCGTGCTCTACAGACAGATGCAAAGGGGAACAGACATATAATCCACCTGCCTCAGCCTCCCACGTGCTAGAATTACAGGCCCGAGGAACTCTCATGGCTACAGCACAATTTTTATTTTATTTACATTTGTCTATTTGTATTTATGTGTGGAGGTCAGAGGACAATTTGTCTTCTACCATGTGGGTCCCAGGAATTGAACTTAAGTCTTTAGGCTTGGCATCATGTACCCTTACCCACAAAGCAATCTCACCCGCTCAGAGCACACTTTTAAATCAGCTCCTCACCAAATCTGTTTTCTCCTATCTGGGGCTATACCACACCCATCCCTCAGTTTATGTGATGTTGTAGCCACAACCCCTAAGACCACATTTGTGACCATTGCTGGTTCCCTATTCTCTCTCCCTTAGATACCTCATCTGAATCAAATTCCTCAGCCTGGAGGCTAGAACCTGTATAGTTGGGGTGGCATTTGCACGTGGCTCCTGTGGTATTTCTGCTTCCTCCTTTGTCTGCCGATTTAGGGAGGAGCTGGCATCTCTGCAGGCATTCCAGCTGCTTTACTTGTGGCTGACAATGGACCCATTAAACTGGGCATTCCTAAACAGTGCCTCTATCTTTTAAAAAATTCTTCCTCTTCCTTCTCCTTGTCCTCTTCTTTGAATCAGGGCCTCACTGTGTAGCCTTGGCTACTCTAGAACTCATTAGGTAGACTGGGCTGTCCTCGAACTCTGTGGGTTCCAGGTACAGTGAGACAACCTATCTCAAAAAACAAGGTTGAGGAAGACATACTGTATGTACATACACATAACAACACACACACACACAAAAGAATGTATGCATAAAACCAAAGAAAAAACACAAAAATCAATTGAATGTTAAATCACAGAAAAAATACAGACCTAGCATTATAATTTTGCTGGCCTTCCCTGTCAGTACCCTGTCCCTTTAAGAGACAAGCTCTGCCCACACCCAATCTTGAGGCAAACTGGTCTGTTCTCTCTTCCCCCTTCTCTCTCTCTCTCAGTCTCGCTCTCGCTCTCTCTCTCTCTCCCCTCCCTTCCTCCCCCTACACACCCCTTTAATAAAACTTCACACTCAATCGCTGTCTGCATGGTGTATTCTGTTTCTTACCCACCATGGGACCTGGCACGATCACTCGCTCCGAAATCTTTCACCTAGTAATTTCATTTATATAATATGCAAGAACTCATCCCACTGTGATAGCACATGTCTATAACCCTAGTATTTGGGAGGCAGAGGCAGGAAGATCAGAAATTAAAGGCTAGCCCAAGCTATAAACAAATTCAAGGTCAGCCTGCGCTACTTGAAACCCTGTCTCAAAACAAAACAAAACAAAGCCCAAAAAAACAAGAAAAAAAAGAGAGAGAAAACAAAGCAAAACACAGGAAAAGTAAAATTCTGGAAAAAAAAAAGAACAGTAAAATTGTTAAATTCAGATAATAATTGATTCTGGAAGTACAAGGAAGTGGACCTCCTAAAACTCTGACTAAATGTAGTTACTTTAAAACTGGATAATAGTACATGTTTCACTTTTGCTTTTAAAATACATATTTATGTGTAGATGTGTGTGCAGGTGCACATGTGTGGTGGTGTGGATGGAGGCCAGAGGTCAGAGGTCAGTATCAAGCATCTTAGCTCAGAAATACCTTTCATACACACCCTTTAAAAATTATATTTATTTATTGAGACAGTGTCTCATTATGTAGCTCTGGCTGGCCTACAACTCTCTATGCAGACCAGGCTGGCTTCAAACTCTTAGACATCTGCCTGACTCTGCCTCCTGAGTGCTGGGGTTAAAGACATGGGCCACCACACCCAGCCTTACCCCATTTTTTTAAAAAAGATAAGATTGGGACAGTGTGGTGACTCAACAAGTACCGTACTTGTCAACCAAGCCTGAAGGCCTGATTCTTTGGACCCACACAGAAAGAACTGACTCCTAAAAGTGTCTCCTCCCCCTAAACACACAAAAGAACAAAGCCAACTGCAATTTAAAAAGCAACTGTAAAAGATGGAGTTTTCTCTCTTTGGGGAGATTTTAAAGGTGGGGAGAGAAGAGAGAAGCTCTCGCTTCTTCATGTCCCATCTTTCTTTCTTTTTTTCTTTTTAAACATGAGTCTTTAGTGGCCACAGCTACTTGAGGGGGATGAAGCGGGAGGAGTGGGTGGTACCGTTGCCAGGCAGCCGTGCTTCACAGGCTTGTAGGTGATGGAGAACTCGACCAGGTAGTGGCCATTGATCTCCACCTGGTTGAAGGTTTTGCCATTGTACACACCCACCATGCTTCCTACCATCTCAGGCAAGATGGTCATGTCCCTCTGGTGGGTCTTCACCACCACTGGCTTCTCCATGGGCGCCGCCTCCTTTTTGGCCTTTCTCAGGCGCTTGAGCACGCGGTTCAGACAACACCTCTGTCGGGCGCTGTACAGCTGCATCAGCTGCTCATAGGACATGTCCAGCAGCTGGTCCAGGTCCACACTGGGGTAGGTGGACTTGCGGAAGGTCCGCTTCTTCTTCTGCTCCACTTTGGCCATCTTGTTGGCGACTCGGGAAAGGAAGCGGTCCATGTCCCATCTTTCTATGACTCTCTCTCTGCACAGGTTGAAATCACTCACCTGCTCATTGAGAGAAACACTGGAGACACAACACTGAAAACAATGATTCCAAGGAAAGCATCAGGAAGCTTTGTCGATTCTGAGACTATTTGTGATGCCCTTCAAAAGCAAATGGCTTTCGTTCAGAAGCTGACCAGTGCTCTGTTCGGAGAGGCATCGGTGAGGCAGTGTATGGAGCAGTGTCATACAATGGGGGCAGGAGGAAGACATTCTGGACACGGCCCAAGTTCACCTCTGCCATAGCCTGGAGGAATCCCAGAGGGAAAGGGACAGGGTAGGGTGGAAATGGGATCTTGGCAGAGAGAATGGCCTAGTCAAGAACAGGCCTGAGGGGAGGCCAGCTTACATCCAGTGTCAACCTCAGCTCTCCCAGAACCTACTGGAGGAGTAGATACTTCACTCCATTCAGGGGCTTTGGTTCTGTTGGTGGTAGGGTATTACTGAGTTAGGTTGGTGCATGTGGGTGAGTGTTTCTCATCTGTGGCCTAAAAGAGTCTTCCTGTTTTAGGATTGTGTTAGACAAGAATAAAGGGAAGGCCAAGAAAGGGCAGCAGAGTCTTGCTGTACCTGATGACTTGTACTTTGCTCTGGGCAATGAAGAGCTGTTAGAGGTTTAAACTAGAGGAGGCAGGATAAGGTTTTCGTCGTGTTTTGCTTGGTGCATGGATAAGACTCAGCAACGCACACTTCGCGGAAAAGCATTCTGTCCCCAAGCTGCACACGCGAGCACGCACATATGTGCGTGTGTGTGTGCGTGCTTGTGCACATGCATGTGTATGTGTGTGTCTGTGTGAAGGCTAGGTGTCTGTGTCAGATGCTCTCTCCTTTGGTCTCCATCTCAGTTTTGAGACAGGATCTTTGAGCCTGGAGCTGGCCGATTCAGCTAGACCTACTGACCGATCAGCAAGCCTTGGCATTCTCTCTACTCTACTTCCCCAACACCTAGATGACAGGTGCTCACCGCCATTTGGGACTTTTTATGTGAATTCTGGTCCTTGTGCTTGAATGGCAAACATCTTACCACCTAACCTATCTCCCCAAGATTAGATTTGATTTTTTTCTTTCTTCTTTTTTTCTGACAAGGCCTGATCTCTGTAGCTCAGGCTGACCTGGAACTCCATGCTGCCCAGGTCCTACAGCATAACATTTGAGCAAGAAACTACATGAAGAAAACAAAGAGACTGGTAGTTGGGAGGCTGAGGAAGGGGATGGCCACAAACTCCAGGACAACCTTGACCATGTTAGAACCTCCCCTGAGTTAATCACAACAGCATCTGTACAGATTCTAGTTCTGTCCATACATGGGCAAAATACATTTCATTCTGCATTCTACTTGGGGCTTGCACAGACAAGAAAACACTTGGCAAAACCTCTTGGCTGGGGTCTCCTACTCCTCCAGGACTCAGATGTCCAGTTTGGGTGTGACGGTTCTAATTAACATTAGTAATTGTTCCTTCTCTCTCCCGTCTCCTTTTCTCTTTTTTTTTCTTTCATGCAAGGGTCTTGTGCATGCCAGGCAAGCATTCTACCACTGAGCCCTGAGCTAACGTACTTCCTAACAGCAATTAGCAATAAGTTTTTCTTCTCTCCTAAGGTTAGTAAGCCTACGTCCCCCAGGTGGTGTTAGGGTGAGGGAAGGAAACTTTTCCCTTTTTCTAGTAAGGGACACAGAAGATATAATGGTTTTTGATTCTAGCATTTTTTTTAAAAAATTTATTCCTTTTTCATGTTTGAATGTTTTGCCTGCATGTATGTATGTGTATCTTGTATGTGCAGTGCTCACAGAGGTCAGAAGAAGGGGTCAGATCCCTGAAGCTGGAGTTGGGAGCCACTATGTGAGGGCTGGGAATCAAATCTGAGTTCTCTGCAAGAGCAACAAGTGCTCTTAACTGCTGAGCTATGTCTCCAAGCCCTGCTTCTAATATTTTAAGTATATTCAAAATGTAGTCCAGGCATAGTGGCAAATGCCTGCAATCCCAGCATCATTTAGGAAGATTAGCAAGTCTATCATTGCCCATTTTGCTTGATTGATTTGTGCGTATGCTTGATATGTGTACATGTTCATGTGTATATGACCGGAATTCAACATAGGGCAAATTCCTTTGTCAACATCTACCGTAAGGTCTCTCACTGGCCCTGGGACTCACCAGTTGCTAGACTGGTTAGCACACTCAGCTTTTCGATGAGTGGAGCAAGTGCTTTATTCATTGAGCCATCTTCAGAGACTCCCTTAAAATTTTTTTGACTCTTATATGTGTATATATGTATCCACATACATGTAATATGTGTGAAGGAGTGCTGGTGTATGTGCACAGCACATATGTGGAGGTCAGAGGATGACTTTAGGGAGTGAGTTCTCTCTTCCCACTGTGAGTCCAAGGACTGAACTCAAGTCTCTATGCATATGAATCAAAAGCTTACTGCTCACTAGGGCCTTCCTATGTATCCAATGCTGGCCTCAAACTCATTTTGTAGCTCAGGCTGGCTCTGAACTCATGACCTCCAGCCTCAATCTCCTATGTGCTATGATTACAGACAGGTACCACCATGTCTGGTCCATTTAACTTTAATGCAGTATTATAATACCAGTTTTAATTTCCTGACTGCACATTGACTCATTTAATCTTCATATCTGCTGAGGTAAGAGTTTTTATTGCAATTGTGATGAGTTACTTAATTACATAGGTAGTAGAGAGTACATATTACATAGATCTTGAGTCATTTCATATATATATGCATATATATGTGTGTGTTTATGTATGTATAGTGTGTGTGTGATGTATGTGAGGTACATGAGAATGCCCAGGGAGGCCAGAGGAGGACGTCAGCTCCCAGGATGCTGGCATTACAGGCAGTTTTGAATTGCTTCACGTGGGTGCTGGGAACTGAACTCACGTCTTTTTAAAGAGCAGCATTCACTCTGAATGCTGAGCCATCTTGCTCATGAATCATTTGCCGAGTATGGATCATGTCTGTTTTGTTTACCCCATGTTCCACATGCCTAGGACACTGCCTAAAATGTATTTGTTGAGTGAATTCTGCATGCAAAGGCTTAGAGATGTTAAACAGTTAGCTTACCAACCATTAGTTACCAGTTAATCCAAACATCAGTTGGATTTCATCTTCTTACTGGCACCCACAAAGTCTAGGATCACATGGTAAATTCCTAGCTACTAAGCAGTGAGCTGTTGAGAAGCAACGGCCACCTTTGAAAAGATACTACTTGATTTTGAAGTGTTTTAAGACAATGAAAGAGGCAAGCAGCAGGCACAGCTGCACAGGTTTCAGGGAGAAAGTGCATGAGAAACTCACTCCTAGCTTTGGAGGAAGTATTCTCAGGATTGTCCCAGCTATGACTTCCTAGGCATCTTGTCTGTAAGGAATGCTTTTCTCAACCTAGAGATCATTCGATTGTTCACAGGTTTTGCTTCTCAAAGGAGAGCTGCTGGTAGTGGGCTCCGGTTTGTATAAGCTGTCTTGGCACACTGTTCGTCCTTCTTTCTTTCTTTCTTTCTTTCTTTCTTTCTTTCTTTCTTTCTTTCTTTCTTTCTTTCCTTCCTTCCTTCCTTCCTTCCTTCCTTCCTTCCTTTCTTTCCTCCTTCCTTCCTTCCTTTCTTTCTTTCCTCCTTCCTTCCTGCCTTCCTCTCTCCCTCCCTCCATCTCGCTTTTCTCTCTCTCCCTACCTCTTTCACTCTTTCTTTCTTCCTTTTTCCTCCCTTCCTTCCTTTCAGATTTACTTATTCATTTTATGTGTGTGGGTGTTTTGCCTGCATGTATTATATGCACCACATGCATGTCTAGTGTTCTTGGAGGTCAGAAGAAGACATCAGATTTCCTAGAACTGGAGTTACAGATGGTTGTGAGCCACCAGGTGGGTGCCAAGAACTGAACCCAGGTCCTCTGTAAGAGCAACAAATGCTCTTAACCACTGAGCCATATCGGTAGCCACCCTCCTCATTCTTACCAAACTTGCTTCAAATAATTGGCCAAGAGAGCTGGATGGAGAACTGACGGCAGACCAAAGACTAACATGGTGAACCATGAATTGAACTGGGTTTACCCAAGATGGAAGACTTTAATTTCAGAGGGAAGTATTACACAATAGGTGTGATAGTGATTGCCTATAACTGCAGCACTTGGAGGTCGAGGCAGGAGAATCAAGAGTTTAATGTCATCTCCCAGTATACAGGGAACTCAAGGCCAGCCCAGACTTCATGACACCCCATCTCAGTAAAGCAATTTGAAGGACTGGAGAGATTGCTCAGGGGTTAATCTAAGTATGGTTCCAGCACCCATATCAGGCCACTCCCAACTGTCTGTAACTCCAGCTTCAGGGGATCTGGTGCTCTTTTCTGAGCTTCATAGGTACACACACACACACACACACACACACACACACACACACACACACACTGCATCTTTCCACATTTAGCACGAGTAAGAGGAACACTGAGAAACTAGCTCACCTCCACGCGCCCTCTTCTCGCTGCAGCGCTTGTAGATGTCTGGATACAGAGATCTCAGAACCTTGAATTCCCAACCAGACATTTGCCTAGAATGCCGGCACTTGGAGGGCAGAATCAGGAGGTTGGTGAGCTTGAGGCTAGCCTGGGCTACACAGTGAGACCAAGAAAGAAAGAGAGAGAGAGGGATGGAGAGAGAAGGAAGGGATGGAGGGAGAAGGAAGGAAGTAGAGGGAGCGTGATGGGAATTCTCTAGTTTTAGTAACTACATAGGCATAAATTCTGATGATTGCATCATGTCTAGAGCCATGGCATCCCCATAAAACAGTCTCTTGGTAGACTGTTGCTGAGTCATGGTGTTTGGCCTTTCTCCCTCTTCAAGTCAATTATCTACTACTTTTCACAGAGGCAGAAGAATTAAAAAAAAAAAAAGCAACAGAACATTTTCTGGTCCATGAAGAAATTTGCGTTTTATAAATTTGTAAGGCTTCATGACGGAATTTTCTTGGATTGTGTTGTTATTTTTCTTAGATGTAGTATGGTGTTTATTTATGAAGGAGGGTCTCCTGATTTTTTTTTTATTGAGACAGGTTTTATTTATTCAGTTCTGGCCTTGAACTCACAGTGTAGCTAAAAATGACCTTAAACTTCTGATCCTACTGCCTGTGCCTCCTGAACACTGGGATTACAGGCACGCACTGCCACAGACTAAACACAGCACTTGGTGCATGCTTGGCAAGCACTCTACCAATTGTAAGTACATTTTCCTTTTTCCTTCTTTTTCTTTCTTTTGCATGTAGTGTATTTGTGTGTGCATATTTTTGCAGGCATTTTACTGACAACCATCTCCCTGCCCCATGCAGACTAATTTTTAAACCAAGATTCATGGTTCACATAACACATTGGTTATTATCTACCTTTGGCCTTTGCTTTCTCTCTCTCTCTTAGTCACTTACATGGAGACAGGATCTCGCCTCATAATCCAAACTGGTCTAAATTCACTATGTACTCAAGGATAATTCAAACTCCCCAACCTCTGCCTTCCAAGTGCTGGGATTACAGATGTGCACCACCACGTCCAGTTCACATGGTGCTAGCGCCTGAACCCAGGGCTTCACACGTGCTAGGCTGAGCTATGTCCCAGTTCCAGGAATTCATGCATGCTAGGCTGAGCTATGTCCCAGTTCCAGGACTTCACACATGCTAGGCTGAGCTATGTCCCAGTCCCAGGACTTCACGCGTGCTAGGCTGAGCTATGTCCCAGTCCCAGGACTTCACGCATACTAGGCTGAGCTATGTCCCAGTCCCAGGACTTCACGCGTGCTAGGCTGAGCTATGTCCCAATCCCAGGAATTCATGCATGCTAGGCTGAGCTATGTCCCAGTCCCAGGAATTCATGCGTGCTAGGCTGAGCTATGTCCCAGTCCCAGGACTTCACGCATGCTAGGCTGAGCTATGTCCCAGTCCTATGCTGTTTTTTTTAAAAAGACAATGCTTAAGGATGAAGTCCTCACTGTGCTTTCAACTGATCCAGGAAAAATATACAAAAACTTATAAGATCGAACCATACAGAATTTGCATATATGGAGAGAGCCAGGGTTTCATGTTTCCCAGGCTGGTCTTGAACTCAATATGTAGCCAAAGATGACCTTGTACTCCCGACCTTCCTGTGTCTACTTCCTAAGAGCTTCTGTTACAATGGGTGCACCACCATGCTTGCTTTATTGAAATTATTTAAATAATATAAATTAAGATAACTTGGTAAATGATATTCAAACTAGAACAAAATTATTGGAATAGTTCAGAGGCCCAGTAAATACCAGCAGGGGAAAATAAAGAAAGCCAGTGTTGGGTTTTCTTTAAGAGGAAAGTGCCACACTTCTATACCTTACCAGGGAAGCACACGGCTCCTCTGTAAAGATTCCTGCTGCCAAGAATGCTGACCTGAGTTTGATCCCCATGATCCACGCAGGCGGAGGGACAGGAGCAACTTTTACAAGTTGTCCTCTGACCTCCATACACACCCACAGGGTGGCATGTGCATGTCTACACAGCCACACAGGCACACAAAATTAATTGGTAAGAGCGTATCCATATAAAAGGAGGCTAGTGCTGTGTTTGGCTAGCCTGCTGCTCTGGCCATGTCTCCTTAGCACACAGCGCTCCCACTCCATCCTGGTGGCTGTGCTGTCTTCTCAGTCACTCGCTGCTTCTGTTAGTGCAGTCTTCATGCTCCCCCAAGCATCCATGAGTCCAAGAAGCTGGCCAAATGGTACTGCTGCCCCCAGCCGCTTCCCTTTCTAAATTCGCTCCAATTCAGTTCCCTTTTCAGCCTTGGTCTCATGGGAAACCACACATGAGGGAGTAGGTGGGATTCTCACCACCCTTGGGAAATGACTCTGTGCCTTGAGGTGGGTGAAGAAGGGCCAGAGATGCAGTTTCTCCCACTCAAGAAACAAGATGAGCCAAGCGGTGATGGCAAACACCTTTAATCCCAGCACTTGGGAGGGAGAGGCAGGTGGATCTCTCTGAGTTTGAGGCCAGTCTGGTCTACAGAGTGAGTTCCAGGACAGCTAGGGCTGTTACACAGAGAAACCCTGTGTGTGTGTGTGTGTGTGTGTGTGTGTGTGTGTGAGAGAGAGAGAGAGAGAGAGAGAGAGAGAGAGAGAGAGAGAGGATGAGCATCCAAGAAATTGAATGCCAGTTTCCTTCTTCATGTTCAGAGAACCCTGAGATCCCAGACAAAGCTGGCTAAGCCAGAATTCCTTGTGTCTTTTCCATGCCAAGCATTTCCAACTGTTGTGTGTGTTGGAAACCTGTGGACTTTATCATCTGTGGGTTTTATGTTTTCAGTCTTACTGGGAACGAGCTTTCCTACACTCAGGCTTTACCAAACACAAACCAGAGAACTGGTCTGAGAGAAAAGGCAGCCAGGGCCGGCAGGTGTAGCTCAGCTATAGAGTGGGTGCTTAGCAGGCAGGAGCGCCAGGCTCAACACAGCAACAACTAAAGGCTGTGCCCACAAGCTGGCACAGTGTGTGATCTATGGAAATGACTAGGCCTGCTTCAGCATCCTCCCAAAAACGGGAACAAATAGTGATGGTCATGTTATGGGGCTATGTTGAGGATTAAATATGTTAGCATGTGTTACATACCAAGAACCTAGCTCTCTCTCACTCTCCCTTCCTTTCTATATTATTTGTTTGCTTGCTTTTCACACCGGGTCTCTCTCCATGGCCTTGGCTGTCCTAGAACTCACTATGTAGACCAGGTTGGTCTTGAACTCACAGAGACTTGCCTGTCTCTGCCTCTCAAGTGCTGGAATTAAAGGCATGCCTGGCAGGGCCCTTCATTTATTTATTTGGATTTTTGGATACAGAGTTTGATTATGTAGCCCCAGGTGGCCTTGGACTCACTGTGTTGCCAAGGCTGGGCTTGCATTCAGATCAGTCCTCCTACCCAGTCTCCTCAGTGCTGGAATACAAGTGTGCACCAACATGCGCAGGCAGTTTTGTTGTTGTTTTCTTCTGTTTCTTTTGCAACAGTGGGGATTGAACTCATGGCCTCACACATGTAGGCCAGCACTCTATCACTGACCCATATTACCTGTTACTGTTTTTGTAGGAAGCAGGATCTCATTCTATAGCCCAGTCTGGCCTAGAGTTCAGTAGGTAGCCCAAGTTGGCTTTGAACTCTCAGCAATCCTCCTTCCTCCATATCCCAACTGCTGTGACCACTAGAACAGGCCAACCACGTCTGGTTAAGTTGATTTACTTGTGGTTGTTATTGCTGTTCTCAGGGCTAGGGATCCAACTTTGTGCATGCTAAGCAAGCACTCTTGCCCCTGAGCCTTAGTGAGCATTTTAATAGTGAATATTTTTATCTTTATGTAAAGTGGAGACAATAGCCATCTTACCAAGTCATGGTTGACACTAAGTGAGATAGTGACTATAAAATGTTGGTGTGGGGTTACAAGGTTCTTTGCAGCATTAGCTCTCTCTGTACCCTATGGTTCATCCTAAGAATAGGTGCAATATTGTCTATAGACAGAGTTGGAGTTTAGGATTTAGACAGTGCAGACTCTACATGATAGTCAACCAGTCCTGTGTCTTATTTGTTTGTTTGTTGATCCTGTAGCCAGGATTAAGAT
This sequence comes from Ondatra zibethicus, assembly GCA_004026605.1. Lineage (NCBI taxonomy): Eukaryota > Metazoa > Chordata > Mammalia > Rodentia > Cricetidae > Ondatra > Ondatra zibethicus. The sequence goes on from PVIU01024483.1 coordinate 21,085, forward strand.
GAGGCTGTCTCAATCTATTTTGGGACTCTTCCAACTAATGCCCCGGGCTGCCTCCCACAAGCATGTGTGAGCTAAGGCAATAAATAACTGTGGAATTAAGTTGGCCTTGACTCCCAAACTGTACTGGCATGGAGAAGGAAGAGGAGCACAGAAAGTCACAATCAGAGCCAGAGTCCAAGTCCAGCTTCCCTGAATGTCGATGAACCTGCAGTCCTGACTCCCTGCTTTACCTAGACCCTTCCCAGAGCATGCACAGAATACAGGGTCACCGGGAGAGACCACAATGCCCAGTGAAAGAGGCTCACCCACTCAGCTTTGCCCTAGGACATATCATACCTTCTTCTGGAAGACAGGAACCCTGGCAGGTAGGATCTTGCTTCAAAACTATAGTGCTAATCAACCCACTGCCTCAGCTGCCCACTCAAGGCGTGGTTGGCATCCACACTTGCCCCTGGCACTCCAGTCTGCAGAGGCCTTCACTTGAATGGGCATGGAAGGCTGGCAGGGGGCACAGGACATTAGAAATTAATAAAACTGCCATCACTGCTTGCCAAACACTTCTACAAAAATATCTCTGTCTACTTTTCACTTAGCCAAGGCCTGGGCAGTGCTGGCCTCTGATGCGATTCTTTTCACCAGTTTTAACTGGGAACTTGTTCCTTTTTGGTATTTTTTAGTGTGTGTGTGTGTGTGTGTGTGTGTGTGTGCCTTTTACCTTCTTTAAGACTAGACCAGTAGGCTAGACTTGCTGGTCAGAGAACCCCAGGGATCCTCCCATTTCTACCTCCCGGAACTGGGGTTACAAGCATGTGATATTGTGACCAGCCTTTTTATGCATTTTCTGGAGATCAATCTCATGTCCTTGCTCTTGCAAAGCAGGATATTTACTACTAAACCATCTCCCCAGTGCTGGTGAAATAAGTGTTGTATGCCCATTGGTAGAGCAGGTATATGCAAGACTTTTGCTTGTTTTTCTTCAGATTTGCAGACTCTCTACACTCAATTAGTTTGGTATTAGCTTGGCATGCAGGCCTTTTCTCTTTAGCCTGAGATGGGAGGCCACCATGTGTCTGTCTTCTTGGGCAACATCTGGGGCAGGTGCTTGGGGTCCAGGTAACCTAGGCTGCCCACACTACTGCCCACATTTTCTGGACTCCTGTTGGTTACCCCACCCTGCCCTTTGCTCACAGAGGTCAAGAGAAAAAGCAGATGCATGGATTAGACACCCGAACAAACATTAAAGGCCTTGCCACGGACTCTTTCAGTCTCCACAGCAAGTTGCTCACCAGTTTATTTCCTTGTGCTTAGTCTTTTATGGTTCTAGAACATACCAGACTTAATCCTGCCTCATGGCCTTTGTACAGTTCTTCACCCAGATGGCCACGTGCCTCTTCTCCTAGTTTCTTCTTCCCCTTGCATTTAAGTCATTTCTCCCCTGAGGTCTTTCTTAGCTGTGTTCTCTGCAAGGCGTGCCAGCCCCCACTCCCACCCCTTCTTTGTCCTGCCATATTTCTCTTATCTACAGTTGGTCTCCCCAAACCTAAGTAGCTTTGCCTGTTTATTCTCACTGTGTCACTGGCCCAGTTATAAACAGGAAACAGCGTGCTATCTGTGATACCTGTCAATTCCATGAATGAGTGTGGCAGATCCATGAGCTGACAGGGCTTTCCCTGGCTGGCGCGAGGCAGCCATGTGTTTTGGGTTAATCTTGGTTCCTTCTGTCCCTGGCTCGTCCATCTGTCCAATAAAGCAAGCACATGAGCTGCAGCGTAAGCTGCTTTCTGGCAGTAATAATTGATGAGTCCAGGCCATCTCCACTACCTCTGAGAGAGGCCCAAGGAGAAGGCAAGAAGAGAAGGGAGGGAGGCTGAAGCAGCCGCCAGGAGGACTAATTGGGATCTCAAGTCATCCCCTTGTGCCAATCCTTACAGGCCTCAGCGAAGAGACTCGCATGCTCTCCTGGCCTGACTTGTCCCTAAATGATCACGGGTTACACTGAGAAAGTACAGTGGTGGCCCTGGGGGCGGAGCAGGACTAGAGGAGTACTAACTTGGTGCAGACATTTTGTAAAACCAGATTTGTGCTTGTCTGGACCTTCTGGGCAGCAGGCTGGGTAGGAACAAAGCGTGAAACACAAGGGCAAGCGCTTGTCACGAGCTTGTTACGAGCTTGTCAGGCTGACATACATGCTTTCCTTGACTCCTGCTCTTCAGCAGTCTTCTCACCCCAGTTCTATCTATGTAGGTAGACAGATCCTTCTCATTTAAAAACATGCCTGTTATATCCCTGCTCTGCCAGTGGACAGAACTGACTGATTTCACCACAGTCCCCTCGGGCATCCCAGAAGCGTCTCTTGTTCTTCTGGAGCGCAACTCCAAATCTTGCCTCCATCTCTCACCCCCTGCTTCACACCCAGCGTTGGTCTTACTGACCCTTGACTTGTTCATGCTAGGCAAGACCTCTTCAGTAGAGCTCTGGGACTGATAACCTTTTAGAGACTCCACTGAAGCCATATCTGTATACAAAGAGTTGATCAATGGGGAAAAGAACCCAAAGGCCCTTCCCATTACAAATGTGAATTCCCTGGGAGAAGAGGCAGAAAAGGTCAATAACTGAGCAGAGCTGTGTGGGCTGTAAGAATTTCCCATCCTCAGCAACAGGGAGTCCCTGCTGCTTTTTGGATTCCCAAAGTTTTATACTCTGAAGCTACAGAATAGGCAGCAGTCTGGATGAGGGAGACAAGCTATACACATCTACCAGGCAAGGACTGTTCTGTCATGAATCTTTCCCATTCCTTAACCTGTCGTGCTTGTGTGTGTGTGTGTGTGTGTGTGTGTGTGTGTGTGTGTACATGTTCTTACGAGTGTGTGGACCTATGCAAGTAGTACATATATACACATATGTGTGGTTAGAGGTTGATATTGGGTACTTTCCTAAATCTCTTTCCTCTATTTTTATCCTTAATTTAATTTTATGGGGGGGGTGTCGTCTGCATGTATGTCTGTGCACTGCGTGTGTGCTAGTGCCTGTATAGTTTAGAACAGGACATCAGATCCCCTGGAACTAGAGTTACAGATGGTTGTGAGCCACCATGTGGGTTCTGGGAACAGAACCCAAGTCCTTGCAAGAGCAACAAGTACTGAACCATCTCTCCAGCCCAATCCTCCCCTCCTCCTTTGAGACAGGGTTTCACTATAGCTGTGGCTGGCCTGAAGCTCTCTTTGTAGACCAGGCTGGCCTCGAACTCACAGAAATCTGCCTGCCTCTGCCTCCTGAGTGCTGGGATTAAAGGTGTGCGCCACCATATCTGTTCTTCCTCATTTTAAGATCTTTTAAAAATTGTGTCTTTATATTTGTGTAAGAGCACATAGGCCAGAGGCCTTGGATACCCTGCAACTGGAGTTTCAGGCAGTTATGAGCCACCAAATGGGTGCTGGGAACTGAACCTAGTCCTCTGGAAGAGCAGTAAAGTGCTGTTAATAGCTGAACCATCCCTCAAGCTCCCCTTATTTTCCTTAATTTTTGAGATAAAGTCCCTCAGTGAACCTGAACTTGATGATCTGTGTAGCCAGTGAGCTCTCAAGACCTGAGTCTGCCCTCTGTTCCCCAGCACTGGGGTTAGATTCTCAGCACTTATGTGGCTTCTGGATGTCCAAATTCAGGCCTTCGTGCTTGCATGACTGTACAACAGACACTTCACTGACCTACCTCCCAGTCCCATGGGTTGCTTGTTGTTTGGGCTTTTTTTGTTTTGTTTTGTGTTTGCTTTTGTTATTTGCTAGAGTCTCCTGAAGCTCAGGCTAAACAAGATTCATTATGAAGCCACTGAGTGTGACCCTGAACTTTTGAATTTCTGGCCTCCCTTCTGAGTGTTGGGACTTGAGGGCTGCAAATATATTCTCCCATGTCTGATTTATTTATCATTAGGGATTAAACCCAAGGTTTTCTCCATGTTAGGCAACCACTGTACTGAGTTATATTCCCAGACTTCTTTTCTAGCTTTTTGAAACAGGATCTCATATTATCTAGGCTAACCTTGAATTTGCTAAGCCTGGTATTGAACTCCTTGATCCATGTACCTTTACCCCACAAATGCCAGGATTACAGGAGTACACCACACACTGGGCCTTACCTCCTCTTTATATCTTTATTTCACCTCTGTCACACTGTGAGTGCTCATAGCTTCCTGCTAAGGGGTTGATTCACAGCATATGTACTACCTAAAAGAAAGCCAGCAGGTCTCAGGTCCAATATTCTCATTAGAACAGAAGAAACAGGCTCTTGTCAAGACCATAGGTCTGGGAATTCTTCATGTGATTCGTCTTGGAAAGCTCTGGGCTGCTCAAGTGCAGCCATACTTAGGCACTATGCATTGGGAC
>PVIU01024484.1:0-25471 GCA_004026605.1 Ondatra zibethicus
CTGCTAGTGTGACTGCGGCTGCTAGTGTGACTGTGGCTGCCTAGTGTGACTGCATCTGCCTAGTGTGACTGCTAGTGTGACTGCGGCTGCTAGTGTGACTGCAGCTGCTAGTGTGGCTGCGGCTACTAGTGTGGCTGCAGCTCGAGGAGGATTTGGGAGGATACCCACAACCCTCGGGGGAGAGGGAGCTGTCTGTCTGTGCAGAAGAAGCAGGTGTAGCGGAGTGTGTGGCCGGAGCTGCCTGAAGGCAGAGCCAGCCAGTCTGGGGCGGGTAAGTCTGGCGATAGCATTTGGAACCCAGGTACCTGTGGAGTTTGGGGCCTGTGGAGTCTGCTGCAAAGAGGCTGTAAGAAAAAAAAATCCCAAACTCTCTCAGAGGCTTAGGGAAAAAGAGAGAAAAACCTAGCCAGCAAGGTGGACTCCAGTGGGGCACCCGTGTGAGACTTCAGCGTGTGCCAGTGACTGCAGAGCCACAGGCAAGTAAGTGGCTTTTTGTGAATTCATGCCCTGAAGTTGAGCGTCAAATGTAGTGCGAATTCTATATGGTCTTAATAGTAAAAATCCGAAACCAGATGTCAGGGTAAATGCTGAAAGGTCAGAGAGACAAAGGAGCAAGCCACAGCCAACTCTTTCCTTGATTACTCCTCAGCCAAAAAAGGGCCAAGCCCTGTCTCCTCCTGCCTTCTATTCCTCTTTCCACTAGCCGTATCACTTCCTGTCTCTGTACAGACCTCCAGACCTCTATGGTTAACTAGTGGCTAGCTCCATCCTCTGTGCCTCCATCTCCAGGCAAACTGTTTGTTAGAGTACAAACAAGATGGCACCATAAAAAATCGTCCAACAAAAAATAACAAATTTCAAAGGCACAAAAGCATTGTAGGAGGCATAAACGTAGTATTAGGTCTTGATATATGGGAATGGAAATACTAGATTTTTAAGTATGTGTGTGTAAGATGCATGCATGTGTGTTTGTATAGATAGATGTACATGAATGTGTGTGTGTGTGTGTGTGTGTGTGTGTGTGTGCAAGCGTGCGCGCTCATGCACGCGTGCGTCTGTAGCTAGAGGGCGGCTTTGGCTGTCATCCCAGCAATACCATCCGCCTCCTTTGAGGCAGTCTCTCTCAGCTGGCCTGGAGCTGGGCAGTTCGGGTAGACGGCCTGGGTTCTGAGTCCCTGGGATCTTCCTGTCTCTGCTTCCTTAGGGCTGGGATTACAAGTGTATAACACATATAGCATTTCACCTGGGGTGCTGGAGAGTTTTATGTTATCTTGACACCAACTGCTGTCATCTGAGAGGAGGGAACCTCAATTAGGAAAATGCCAACATGAGACGGGACTGTAGGCAGGCCTGAAAGGTGTTTTCTTAATTAGCAGTTGATGCCGGGGGACCCAGCCCATTGTAAGTGGCGATATCCCTGGACTGTTGGTCCTGGTTACTGTAAGGAAGTAAGCTGAGCAAACCATGGGGAGCAACCCAGTAAGCAGCACCCTCCATGGCCCCTGCACCAGCTCCTGCCTCTGGGATCCTGCCTTTTTTGAGTTTCTGTTCTGACTTCCTTTAGTGATAACAGCAATGCTGAAGTGAGAGCTGAATAAGCCCTTACCTTACCAAGTCTCTTTGGCCATGGTGTTTCCTTCCAGCAATAGTAACCCTAACCAAGACATACGGGTTTTGGCCATTGAGTTCAGGATCTCCTGATTGCAAGGGTATTCCTCTTGCTCTGGAGATAGTAACTTTACTATGGCAGATTGGTATTATTTATATGATCACAAGCTGCTGCTGCTGATGATCAAACAGAAAATAATCCATATATTAACCTTACACTGCAGAGAGCTGAAACTTGTTATAGTCAATGGTGTCCCCGAATATACTGTATTTATTTTTGTTTTGTGAATAATTGTTCATGTGTTGTTAGCCCTACTTTTAGTAAATAACTCATAGTTCCAAAAGTATAATAGTGAGACTATTTGGTGTTTAAGAGATGGCACTGGCCAATCTTCCAGAGGACCTGGGTTCAAGTCCCAGAACTCACAGGGCAGCTCATAACTGTAACTCTTGCCCTAGGGGATCTAGTGCCCCCTTCTGGCCTTTGAGAGCACTGCATGCATGTGGTACACAGACTGCAGGCAAAACACTCATACCTTAAAAAAAAAGTGAGAATGTTTGGAAATAGAACTTCCTGGGCCATTATAGGTTAGCAAATCAGTCTCTGGAGACTAGTTCTTCACCCCATAGCTTCTGAGGAGTTACAGAAGTGTAGTCTTCACTGCTTCTGTGTGAGCAGAGGCTTCTTCCCTTTGTATACACTGGCCTGTGGTGGTTAAGAGTTCTGAATATGAGCACCAGTAGCAAATGCTGAGCTGCAGAAAGTTGTACTGTGGATTCCTGGTTGAAATTCTGCCTAGCTAATAGACCATGGAATGTGGTTTTTTGTTTGTTTGTTTTTGTATTTTATTGATGTTTCTATGGTCTATAAGAAGGCTGTTTTATTAAGTGACAGTGACCCTCAATAAAATTTAAAACACGGTAGGCAACTTTTCCTGCAGATTGGAAGGATACACGGTTTCATTTAGTGTAAAGCTTTAACCCTGAGGTTTCCTCTGTGTGTGGATAAGAGTTTGGTTTTTTGAACTTGTGAGAATGGTTGCGTGGTCTCTGTTGTCCCCCTCCTGCCCCAGGTGATGTTTTGGTGGTCAATAATCCTGCCCCATTTGCAAATTTTCCTTTGTCCCGATTATCAGGGAATTTGAATTTGGTTGAAACAGATCTTATGGTAACTTTCCTCTTCGCTCCCTTTATTTCTGCTGAGTGGCAGAGTTTATGATATTTCTCATAAGACCATAAAAATGTGAACTGGAGTTTGGCTTGGCAGAATGCTTAGTGCCCGGGTTTGCTACGGATACCCAGAGCCAGTGTGGGTGCCTGCCTCAGGCCTTGTCTGTGCTCTGATGGGATGCCTGTAGGATGCGCGTAGATGCATTCTTGAAGGGTTTCCCCGTGTCTTGAATGTAACGAGCACACCTGCATGTCTACATCACTAATGATTTCGTAAAATTCATTCGTGCCCATGAAGACAGAGACCTGCTTTGTGTGTGTCCCCTCCTTTCTGCTCCTCCTTCGATGACCTGTCCCCAGAGGGCACAGCACTGCGGAGCTCTGTACCCATAACAATGAGATATAAGCATTTCAAGGGCCTTTTCCTAGATTTTTTCAAGGTGCAACCATTTGTCCCTTGTTAGTACACCTGGCATGACCCCATAGTCAGTCACGCACATATGCATGAACTCATAAAACATATTGAAACCACTCTGCAGGCACATAGATCACGAGGACACAGTGCTGAACAAAATAAGTAAGGTCCTACTTTCATAGATTTTTATATTCTAGTTTGGGGAGGGCAAAGATAATAATTTTCTTCATTCTTCACCTTAGCCATGGTGAAGTGATAGTGGCATCGTTAGATGCTGCGTTGAGTTGGGAAGTCCTTTGTTTTTTGAGGATCTACCTTTAATTAAGATCTTCCATCCACTTGGAGATATTGGGAGACACTAAATGGTAAAGGCCTAAGAAAAGGTCAGGGAGCTCCCAGGCCAGGGCTTTAGGGTATGAGAGCCTTTAGGCGAGTGTGGCTGTTTACGTCGGAACTAATGGAAATGAAATTGGACAATTAATGTTGGGGTTTCCCTAGCCACAGTTTAAGTTGCAATAGCCCTGTGTGCAGATAGAGAACATTTCCTCTAGTTTAGGAGGCCCCACTATGCTGTTGCCTTCTCTCAAACAGATGTAGCAGTTGATGTGTTAAAGAAGCTGGAGGCCTGGAAGCATGTTCTAGTGTGTCCTTGTGTTTTGAAACTGTTCTAGGCAAGATGGCTTAATTCTTTTTTCATCGTCACTCATCTTATCCTCACTGACAAGTGCTGTGCTTTAGATGACAATGATGTACTGAACTTTTCCCATGCTATCCCAGGCTGTGTGAGGGCAGGCACTATGTCTTGTTCACACACTATCCCAGGCTGTGTGAGGGCAGGCACTATGTCTTGTTCACACGCTATCCCAGGCTGTGTGAGGGCAGGCACTATGTCTTGTTCAGTGTTGATTTTAGTGTCCCCCTGCAAGCAAACTCGTCATTTACTGGACACATGAAACCTTTGCTAGGCCCATTGTCACCCTCTTCTGTGGTTTGAATGAGCTTTGAATTTGTCCTCTATAGATTCAGGGGATGTCTTAGGTCTTTGGGGGCTTATCTGCAGAAAGGATCAAAGCTCTCTTACGAGGGAAGCACTTAAGAGGGAGCCAGCTTGGCCACACTCCTGCCCGTGTGGCTTCCTGCCCTGTGATGCCATCTACCACAAGGTCTTCACCAGAGCTAAGTAGAAGTTGCCTTGACCTTGAACCTCAAGACCTTTTTTTAAAAATAAAGTTAGAGCCAGTTTTGAGTATTTTCATATTATAAAAGAGAGTTAAGGCCTGGCGGTGGTGACGCCCAGCACTTGGGAGGCAGACGCAGGTAGATCTCTTTGAGTTTGAGGGTAACTTGGTCTACAAAACGAGTTCCAGGACAGTCAGGATACGGAGAAGCCATGTCCGGAAAAAGATTTAAAAAGAAAAAAAAAAGCAAGTTAATACCGGTTTAGGAACTCGACGTTTACAAGATTAAGTGCTTGTCGAGGACCCAAAGCTTCGAAAGGGTGGCAGAACTAGGTTTGTGTGTTTGACTTCAAGGCCTTGCTTTAGCCATGTGCTGTCTACGAGTTACTCCTTGTATGGCCTTTGCCCTCCTGCCTGGGACTTGGGAGTCACAGCTACTTTGGAGGACTTAGTCTAAATTTCATCATGTGAAACGTCTCCCATCATAGCTGTCCATTATCTCGCAGGACTTTAATTCCTTGATTCTAGCTTCTGTAATGTGTACCGTGTTTGCCTCCTCCGGCTGAACCACTGCCGGCTCTGAGATTGTTCTGTAATCTTCCCAGGTGAGTGGGTAGGTGCCACTTAGTGAAATCCTGCACAGCTTCATCTAGTTATCCCCCTCAGGACACATAGCAAGAGACCCTGCGCCTACTAGTTGCGCAAATGCAGCTTAATTTGAGTCTGTCGCTTCCGCCTGTTCCAGTGTTTTAGCTTCTTGCAGAGGCTGAGACCTGAAGAGCTGTGACCCCTCCTTATCCCTGTCATCTGGTTCTAAAACCCCTTTGCCCTTGGATTGTGGCCTCCTCGTGCCTAGGCTCAGTAGCCACTCTCCGCCACCTGCACCCTCCAAGCTGTGCCCTCCCTACTGTCTGTGAGGGAGGGGACCCTTTTCTGATAAAGCCGAGACTGCTTCTGGGTCCTTCCTTTCCTGTGCAGCTCTTGTCATCGGTGGCAAACCTGATGTGGTCCGCTGTTTGAGCGAGCCTGGGACCCCTCCAGACGGATGAATTACGGTCCTTGATTGGAATTCCTCTCTACCCAGACGCTTGTAATTGGTCCTAAATCTTGGGTGGGGTGGGGTGGGTCATGCCAGTATGTTGTTAATGTCAGCCATATTAGTGTATGCTTTAATTGTCTTAGATTTGGATCCGCAGTAAAGAGCCCTTATAGATTACAGATGGCAGAAGCTCAGGGTGTCTGGTGCTCTGCTTATTTGCTTAGCCTGTGAACCTCGCCTGGCAGGACCCTCTTAGAAGGGTGACTGAAGAGAAAGCACTCAGTTTGTGCACTGCTCCAAACCGTACTTTCTAGGCGTCTGTGGTAACTGAGCATCATCCCACTTCTGCTTCTCTTGGGCGTCCAGCATTCCTTGCGCTTCTACCATCTCCTTCCTCAGAGAGCCAAGTTTGTGAACTCTAATGAAACGCTTTGATTATGCATGCAAAAATCTTTTGTCTCTGTGTTGCTATGAGCAATAGTTGGAAAAGTTAACCTTCCCTCTCAAAAGGAGTTGGAGACAAATATATGGATTTGAGCAGTTCTTCAGAAGTCCTCACTCAGAGTTGCGTGTATTACCTATGACATAAACTACCACTTGACCGGACCGTGATTATGGTGAAGGAAGAACAGTCACAGCTCCACCAGAACATTCCTAAAATACTATTCAAATGAGGCGAGGCTTGCTGGCTTCTGTCAGGGAAGCCAAGCGTTGAGTGTTTTAGCCACTGGTCTGACTGGATTTGCTGTTGTGATTTGAAAGAAGCCTGCGCAGTGGTTTGCCTGGAAAAGCCACGACTCACCTGAAATTTCCTGGCTTATTAAATAGTCTTTTTCTTTCTTTCCTGTACAACACTATCTCCTCTCTCTGTCCCTACTGTGGTTTTCAGTGCTTCCACCGTCTGGTCCAAAGTTGACCAGCTCCTTCCTGATGACTGCTAGAATTATTGTTTATTTGATTCTGTTGTATGTTTTTTTTATTATATTTCTTTGTGCTTTTTGCACTAGTAGTGTTTACCTAAATTAATGGTGGTAGCAAAGAACACAGATGGGCCCATTTGGGTGAAAGTCTAGACGCTTTCCTTAGCCCTGCCTTTGGACACAGATAGGTGCATGTGTTGTCTCCCAGAAGCACTGGGAAGGAGGCTGCACTGAGGAAGTGGTGAGGAATGGCTTACTTCTCCCTCCTAGGATCCAGCACTCCCTGAAGAGGAGTGCTTTGTCCTCTCCCTGACGCTCTCCTCTGCCCTAGCTCTGTTGAGAGCAAACCCTGAGGTGATAGTGTGACAATTCGTGAGGGATTCTGGAAGGCCGGCTGAGTGCCCATCTTCAGGACGAGTGTGCTCGTATACATGTTGATCAGTGGAACTGTAGACTTTGCCCCTGTGTGTCCCAGTGATTTCAAAAAAGTCATATTTTTAAGGTCAACTATTTAAATTACATTTTGAATAACTTAATAAGATGGTAGGGTTCTCCCCCCTCCCCCTTTGGTTTTTTGAGACGGGATTTCTCTGCGTCACCCTGGCTATCCTGAAACTCACTTTGTAGCCAGGCTGGCCTTGAACTCACAGAGATCTGCCTGCCTCTGCCTCCCTCCTGAGTGCTGGGCTTAAAGGTGTGCACCACCACACCTGGCTATGATGGTAGTTTTTAAACTCTAAGGATAATCTTAGTTGTCAGTTATAAAAGGCCCTGGATTATGCTTAATTGAGAAATAAGCAGCCCATCCCTTGGTGTTTGTTGCCGGCTTTGAAGGGAAGGAGACTGCAGTGGAAAGGGAGACATCTGATTTCATCACTTCAGCCAGAAGTGGTAACTGGCTGTGGGGAGAAACATCATTTTCACAAGTAAAGAAAGGAAGTTTTGCGACTTCGTGATTAAATCATTCTAAGATAACCAGTAATTTGGAGATTAGAAAACAGGAAAACTGGTTTTCCTTTTCTGGTCTTAGGACAATGAGGAATCAGTTGGAAAACCAGTTATCTTGAGAAGTTTAGGGTCAGCTACCTGAAAGAGTGTTTATTTATGCATTTTATTGAAAAGCTCCTGTATTCGTGTTCATGAAATCATGGCATAAAGAATGACATGTTATGAATTGATAATGAAAAAGATATTTAATTCTGAGATATAAAGAGCACCACCATGGTTTCATCAGAGTTGAAACAAATGCACCCAGCCTTACCCTCTGACGTCTGTAAATACTCTTTTTGAACAAGGACTCTTTATTAATGGCCCTTCTGGGAGGAAACAGAAGCAGATTGCGGGAAGTTGAAGTTTATGCAATAGTTTTGGAGGCCACTTGAAATGATTCTATACATAAATTTATAAAACTTTGCCTTTACAAGAAAGAAAAAGTTCAAGTATTTCAAGGTTGTAACTGAGTACAAAAATATTGAATATTTAATTTTACTGTGCCTTTATCTTCATAAAAATTATCTGAGCTCCTCTGGTACAAGACAGACTGAATATATAAAATACATTAGCATTGTTTCTTACAGCATTGGACATTGAGCCAGGACCACATGTGGCAGGCAAGCGTTCTGTCTTGAACTTCCCCACAGTTCCCAAATCACGGTTTAAAAATGACATTGCAAGAGAACATGAGGAAGTTGTCAATGTGTTCATCTCTTGTGATGATTGTCACCCTAATGTGGAGTTACAAAGTTGCCTATGGGTGCAGGACTGCCAATGGAGAGGATGTCTTTAGTTTCTATTTTTTCTGTTTTTCTGGGTTAAAATAGCACCACTTGGTTCCCTGATTGAGTTAAACATTAGTCCAGGTTAAAAAGTTGAATGTTTCTGCAGTTGAAGATCATCTAAACTGAAAATACCTTGCTTCCTTTTTCCCCCCCGTGACTTGAAAATGCCATAAAGTTCAGATTTGCGTGTTCGTAAGTGAGGTTTTATCGTATCCCAGCCTGCCCACTCACTTTCAGCTTGCCTGTTTTCCTACTCTGATGGCTGAAGAGGGACAGAGAAAGCATGGCCCTTTCATGGCTAAATGAGTCCCCTGCTCTTTTAAAAGAAGTTTATGGAAGCAGCCTAAAGAAGGAGGGCTAATGGTTTGCAGGGTTATAGTTCATCCTGACGGGGAAAGCAGGGTAGAATTCATGGCTGTGTGTGTGTGTGTGTTCCTCAGGTTGACTCCAGCTGTCTTCTTCATTGGCTCTCCACCTTAGCTTAGGAGACAGAGTCTTTCACTGAACCTGGAGTTGACTGATTTGTTTGGTTAGGCTGGCAGGCCAGTGGGCCCTAGATATCCTCCTGCCTCTGCAGTGCCAGGTCTACAGGCGTGTATTACTGCAACTAAATTTTTATGTGGGTCCTGGGAATTCAAACTCAGAGCCCCATGCTTGTGCAGCTAGCACTTGACTGACTGGGCCACCTTCCTACCTTATCTCACTTAATGCTCACCACATCTGGAGGTGGATATGTTCAGTAGCCCTAGGGTTAGACTCCTAATTTCATTTGCTGTTGTATTCATAAAACAAAAAAATTCCGTTGCTTTATTTCTTCCACTGACTCTGCTGAGCTCTGAAGCACTCTTCTTACCATGGTACTGTCTTCAGGGCACAGGGAAATGCGCCTTTTCTCACCCCCTCTGGAGTGGAAGATGCTCTATTATTCTGGCAAGGACGGGTTCTCCCAGCCACCCTCTTCCCTTTGAATGAGTTTAAATGTATTACTTCTGAAAGGGTAATAGCTGTACAGGGCACACTGTTCAGATGAACAAGGGCACACTGCTGTGATGTGGCCCTGGCTTTACTGAGTCTCCCCAGGGTTCAGTTCTGTGGCCTTGGTCCCCAGTGTGGCTGTGCTCTGGGGTAGTGGGGCTGTTCAAAGGTTCGAGTCATGGGAGGTCCTTAGGTCAGGGGATGCTGCCATCTGAAGGGAATAAAGTAGTTCTTTTAGGACCTGGTAGTTCTTGTCAGACTGAGGGTTACGGACCCTCACATCCGTCTTTCGGTTGCTTCCTGTCTGGCCTTCCCTTCGCACAGGCTCCTGCCCTTGTGATTTTGTTCCCATGAGCTGCTCACTGGGATCCAGCTGATGATAATGACCTGGAACTTCCAGAACCCCGAAGTGTCTAAACCACTTTTCTCTACAAAGTTTCCCAGGCTCAGATATTTTATTAAAGTAATAAGAATTGCCCTAATAGATATAGTCAATGAAAAGAAATCTTCCATTGCTTCTGGAACCCCATTTCTCTCCCCAAAGGAGCACCTGTGGTGCCTCTCTTATTGTGCTCTTCCAGTGGTAATTTCTGCACATACAGATTACACATATGTATGTACGTGCATGCTTCTACAAGCAACTTAGCTGTAAAAGATTATTTTAACACAATTGTAACATTATTTTATATTGACTTTCTTTCTCCTGGTAAGTCTTAGAGATTGTGTGATCCCTTTGTATATAGGTTTGCCTACAGTGTTCTTGTTTTATAAGTACTGAACTTTTTAAAGAATACTCTCTCATTTATGAATATGTCCTCTTTTTTGGCATTTATTTGTTTTGCAGCACTGGGGATTAACTCAGGGCTTTACACACACTGGGAAAGTGTGAGGCGCGTCCCCCTGACCTAAGGACCTCCCAGGACACAAACCTTTGAACAGCCCCACTACCCCAGAGCACAGATACACTGGGGACCAAGGCTACAGTGCTGAACCCTGGGGAGACTCTGAAGCCAGGGCCACGTCACAGCAGCGTGCCCTCGTTCATCTGAACAGTGTGCCCTGCACAGCTATTACCCTTTCAGAAAGAATAGAGAAGCTGAAACTGTCTCCAGCTCTCCAGCTTTTATTTCTTCTGTTCTAAAAAGTGCGTTGCTGACACTGCCTCTGAACCGCGGATCCCTTCTCGGTTTGGAAAGGCTGTCAAAGATGCGCACATTTTAAATTTTCATACATTACTTGCTTGCAGTTGCTTTTCCTGGAAGTTGTATCAATTTATGATCCTAGTAACCTGTGAATTAGTCCTTATTTCCCACACTTTCTCCCAGCATCACGTTTGGAAAGATTTGATGGTTGTAATCGATATGAGAAATGCAGCTAATAGCACAGTGAAATAGATTTCATATCGTATTGAAACCAAGTGAGGTCGAGCTATCCACCCACTTGTTAAAAGCCATTGTTTGAGAAACAGAGGAGGCAGAAACTTGAGGTCAAGAAGCAGCTGAGTGGGTTCCCAGGGTGGGCCACCGCCATCCAGCTGTTAGTGCAGGACCCAGGCTCTGCCGCTGAAGGGTGGGTGGGACACCTCCAATGTGAAGCCGGGGAAAAAGGCAGCTTGGAAACAGGCTCAGGGTGAGGTGGTCTCCTTGAACTATAAGATCCATCTGATTAAAGAGGAGCTGGACTCTTCCGGCTCGCCTTGCCCTGTCCTGGAAAGCTGGAAGAAGCGGGAAAAACGACTACTGCGAGTGAGAGAGGTACGAAGGTCATTGAAAACTTGGCCCTAAAAGATGCGGAGTAAAACTCCAGGAAGCTGAATTCTGAGAAACTGAGCTCAGTGCAGAAAAGGTGGCTTGAAAGTTGGTAGTTAGGATTGTTGAAGGAGACTTGGAACCCATGGGAAGGGTAAGGTAAGCTGTCAGTTCTGCCGTGGCGAGCTGGGTGAACAGATCACACTGATGGGCAGGACCATCTGGACACTGCCGGAGAAGAGGGTTCCCCAAAGAAGACAAAACCGAGGAAGAGTTCATACTGACAAACTCAAGGAGGCAGAGACCCTGCAGAGCTGGCTGAGGGAGTGGCTGTCAAACTGGAAAAGATGACTGATGGCTTGGAAGATAAACTCTGCTGGACCAGGCTCCGCTTCTTCTGCATCCGACCAGTATCCTGGAGGTCAGACTGCTGGGAACTTACTTTGGGACTGAGTTAATCTTGCTCAGGAAGGATGCTGGACCAAGCTTTGCTTCTTTTACATCCTACCAGGATCCCTGAGTTGATCTTTAACTTTACTTTCTCCTTTACCTCTCTGCCTTCCACCCCTCTTGTCTTTCTGACCAGCCTCTCTCTGCCTCTTTTTTTTTTTTTTGAGATGATCATGTGGTTTTTATTTTTTCAGCTTGTTTATATGGTGGATTACGTTGACAGATTTTTATGTTGAACCATCCCTGCATCTGTGGGATGTAGCCGACTTGTTCATGGTGGATGATGGTTCTGTTGTGTTCTTGGATTCGATTTACTAGTATTTTATTTAGAATAATAGGTATAGAAGAAGGAGAAGTTCAACTCAAAGGCACAGAAAATTTATTTAACAAAATCATAGAAGAAAACTTTCCCTGCCTAAAGAAAGATATGCCTGTAAAGATACAGGAAGCTTACAGAGCACCAAATAGACTGGATATGAAAAAAAAAAAAAAGTCCTCTTGCCACATAATAATCAAAACACTAAACATACAGAGTAAAGAAAGAATATTAAGAGCTGCAAAGGAAAAAGGCCAAGTAACATATAAAGGTAGACCTATCAGAATTACACCTGACTTCTCAGTGGAGACAATGAAAGCCAGAAGGTCATGGTCAAGCATTATGCAGACATTAAGAGACCACGGATGCCAGCCCAGGCTACTGTACCCAACAAAACTGTCGATCACCATAGAAGGACAAAACAAGATATTCCATGGCAAATCTGGATTTCACCAATACCTAGCCACAAACCCAGCCCTACACAAAATATTAGAAGGAAAACTCCAACCCAAGGAAGATGGCTACACCCACAAACACGCAATTGATGATCTCATTACAGCAAATCCCGAAGAAGAAAAAAATGCACAAATTAACATCACCAACGATGAAAACTAAGTTAACAGGAGATAGCAACCACTGGTCATTAATATCCCTTAATGTAAATGGACTCAAGTCACCCATAAAAAGGCACAGGCTAACAGATTGGATACGAAAACAGAATCCATCCCTCTTCTGCATACAAGAAACGCATCTCAACCTCAAAGACAGACATCGTCTCAGAGTAAAAGGTTGGGAAAAAATATACCAATCAAATGGACCTAAGAAACAAGCAGGTGTAGCTATCCTAATATCTAACAAAATAGGCTTCAAGCCAAAATCAGTCAAAAGAGACAAAGAAGGACATTTCATATTAGTCACAGGGAAAATCCATCAAGAGGAAATTTCAGTACTGAACATCTATGCCCCAAATACAAGGGCACCCTCATATGTCAAAGAAACACTTCTAAAGCTTAAATCATACATTAAACCCCACACACTAATAGTGGGAGACTTCAACAGTCTCTGCCTCTTTTTAAAGAACCCACTGGGCTGGAGGCTGAGCACATTTGGGAACAAACTTAAGAGACTGTGGGCAGCTTGTCAGGTGTCTCTAAAGCATACCGCGGTGTACACGACTTGTAATTTCTTTTTGTTACTGTTGGAGCAGCCGTTTGCAGGAGACTCCAAGTAATTGTATGGCTCTTGAAAGCAGCAGTCTACTTCCTTTCTGCTTCGGGAAGGTAGCATTTTTTAGCCTAATGTTGTGGAGGAAACTCAGGTGATGGAGCTGCCTTGCTGAGTTCCAGATAGAGCCCAGGCAGAGACTTCGCCAAGGGAAACCTCTTTAAACGGTACCCAGGTACCAGCCAAGCCTGAAGGGGAGTTTAGGAGGAGTTAACCTTCCTCAGAATAGTAATAAAACATTGCTGTGAAAAAACTGTCAAGGTTTTCAGCTGTAGGTATCTTTAAACAACTTTATCCTTTGATTGATTGATTGGGGAGGGACATGCAAAAAGTGCTTTGTCTAAAAAGGTCTCTAACTTTTCATATTTCCAAATCTAAAAGTAAAAGTAAATTTTGGTATCATAGATACAGATTTTCATTTGTCTTTACTTTTAAATAAATATTAAGCATGTGTTTTGACTATTTCTGCATGCTTCTCCCTATGTAGAGATAGTTTGTGATTTAAGGCATCAATATGATAAATTTTACTAATAATAAATTTCCTAACTTTAAATTTTGATCCAAAATGTATATGACTAAATTCTGTTGATTCTAGTGCTAATATTTTATGACCCCCCCATCCCCAGCGCCAAGGACCAAATGTAGGGCCTTGTGCTTGCCCTACAGGCTAAGTCCCCAAGCACCTATTGGAAATGGGTGTTGGTAATCCTGCCACACCTCCCTGTGCTCTGTCTACCAGCTCATGGTTGTGATTTTATAATTTGGATATTTCCATCCTTCTCTTGTTCTGGAGTAGTTCAGCTTCCTAGGGTTAGGTGTTTCTTGCAGAAGGGTGTTCCTTGCAGTGGGGCGTTCCTTGCAGCGGGGTGTTCTTTGCAGTGGGATGTTCTTGCAGCGGGGTGTTGTAGCGGGATGTTCCTTGCAGTGGGATGTTGCGGTTGGTGTCCAGAATATGTTTGGTCTTGAACTTGTTTAGGGTTGGGGGCTTATTCTTGCTCTTTTTCTACATGGGCAGTTTTCCTGTTCTCATTTAAATGCAGTTCATCTCTGGCTTTTCCTTTCCCCCTTGCCTTACTTAGGTTACTTAATTGTTTATTTGTGTTATCTTTTCTTAAAGTAACTACCTTCCCTCAGATATTTTGGTAGTAATAGCTTAATTTTTCTAAGATTTATTTATTTATTAAGTATACAGTGGTTGGCCTGCATATGTCCCTGCAGGCCAGAAGAGAGCACCATATATTATTACAGTTGGTTGTGAGTCACCATGTGGTTGCTGGGAATTGAACTCAGAACCTTTGGAAATGTAGCCAGTACTCTTAACCTCTGAGCCATCTCTCCAGCCCTTAATTTTATTTTTTTTTTATCCCAGAGTCAATGCTTTTTACTTTTTGACTTTAATTTATTCCTTCTTTTGGGTTTTATTTTTATTTTTAACTTTTTTGAGACAGGGTTTCTCTGTTGAGTTCTGACTGTCCTGGAACTTGCTCTGTAGACCAGGCTGGCCTCAAACTCACAGGCATCCACTTACTTCTGCCTCCCAAGTGCTGGGACTAAAGCTGTGCACCACTACCACCCAGCCTTCTACATTGTCTTTCAGGTTTTGAAAATTCAGTTAATGGTAATTTGAGATTTTGTTTTCGTTATTATGTTTTATTCATTTTAAGTTTAATTAATAAGGATGATTTACTTGTTTAATATGAGAAAAGATAATTTTATTGTACTTCAAGAAAAGCTTTATTTGTTGTTATTATTTCATGTGTATGGGTGTTTTGCCTGCTTGTATGTCTGTGCAACACATATGTGGCTGGTTCTTGCAGAGGATAGAGACAGTTGTGGATTCCCTGGAACTGGATGTCTGTGAGCTAACTTGTAGGTGCTGGGAATTGAACCCAGGTTTTCTGAAAGAGCAGCCAGTGCTCTTAACCAATGAGCCATCTATCTCTCCAGCTCCTTAATGTACTTTTTAAAAGACTTATTTTATTTTCAGTTGTGTATATCTGCAAACCAAAGAGCTCTAGTTGACTGGTAAAACCTTGTATGTCGGGTTTTCAGTGCTTCCTCCCTGCCCGCAGACAGCATCAAGTCTGTTGGAAATATCCGATGCTCAACTTAGCATGCCATTTTAGGAATTGTTTTATTTTCAAAATAGTGACCTGTGCCGTCTTCCGGGAGAATTCACTCTTATTCTTAGATTGCGAAGGAGTACATCTTATTCTCCTGGTCTGTCATTAGATTGGGAAGGAGTACATCTTATTCTCCTGGTCTGTCATTAGATTAGGAAGGAATGCACCGTCCCTGTTCCTAAGGGCACAGCATGGGTGTGCTGACTCTTGGGACTGCACACTGCTGGTGAGATAGAAATGACCACACACCACACTAAACCACTCCTGCAGAGACAAGGTCAGCACTGCCTGACTCTTAGAATGGGGTTCCCTGTAATTTTGGTAGCCCAGGGTCCAGGTTTACCTGACCTAAGCCAACCTCGGGTGTTGTTCCTCAGGAGCCTCACTCCTTGTCTTTTGAGATGGAGTCTTGCTCTGAGATCTGGGGCTCCCAGATTAAGCTGGGGTGGCTGGCCGTGATCCCCAAGTTTCTGCCTGCCTGTCTTCCCAGAATCAGGAATATAGGCACGTGACACTGCTCCATTTTTTTAAGTGGCGTGTAGGGATTGAACTTGGGCCCATAGGTACTTTAGCATCGAACCATCTCCTCAGCCCCTTGGTTGCATTTAGCATTAGGTCCAAGTCTGCATGGATATGTATGTGTATGTGGCATGTCTGCTAGTGATTGCTACATGGCATGACAGCTAGCTCTACACTGTGGCTTCTGTAACAGCTTCTTTATATTGTGGCCATATTCACTTCAGGTTGGCGTTTGCAGTGTCTGTGGAACGCGCTTTCAGGCTCCCCACTCTCCCCACCTGCCCCCTTCTGTGGCTTCATCCAGATGCCTCTCTTCTCCACTTTCTCTTACCTCAACTTTGTTTCCTTCCCTGGAGCACACATCATCCATCATCTGCCTCTGTCTTTTGTGATGCTGACTGACAATTCTTTTTTTCTTTTTAAAGATTTATTTATTTATTATGTATACAGTGTTCTGTCTGTCTGTATGCTTGCTGGCCAGAGGAGGGCACCAGGTCTCATTACAGATGGCTGTGAGCCACCACGTGGTTGCTGGGAATTGAACTCAGGACCTCTGGAAGAGCAGTCAGTGCTCTTAACCTCTGAGCCATCCTCTCCAGCCCCGCTGACTGACAATTCTGATGAGCTGGATTAGCATGTTCCTCAATTTGAGTTTGTCTGATGCCACCGTATGGTTTGATTTTTTTTTTTTTTGGTCATGTGTCTTTCCACAGCACTAAATAAGTAAATTATGTCCTCATGTGCCACATTTAGGGGTATGCCACATTCCTCTGCTCTTTCCTGGATGATGTGTCTTTTGATTGCCCATGAAAGACGTTCCTTTGTTTTGCATTGTACATTTATTGTTTGTGAATCTTGTAACCCAAATCCAGTGCTGAGGGCAGTCAGATAGCGCAGTGGTACAAGCCTAAGTCCGGTCCCGCACTCACGTGGAGGATGGCTGGCACACAGCCGCAGAGCCAGCACTCCTGAGAGGAACCAGAGACCCCACCTCAACAAGGTGGAATGAGAACTGACTGCCAAATGTTGTCCGTGACTTCTCTCTGTTTGTGTGTGCCATAGCATGCGTGTGCTCATATTCACACACACCATACACAGAACACATATACAATAATAAAAAATAGAAAAACAACAACTCAGTATTAGGGGTATTTGATAAATTGTGTTTATCGAATGAATTAGTGAATAAACTGGTAAGTGCATTTTCAGTCCTTCCAGTTTCTTTCAGGATATTCTGTATTGGCACACAGATGTCATCCAAACAGCATGTTTCAAAATAATCTCATGCAGTGGACATAGTTCACAAAATTTGAACATCTTAAGCATCTTTGTCAGGCATATTAGTGATTGACCTAATTGTCTGAGTACATGAATGGAAGCGGAAGTGCAAGGAAAAAGATTTAAGAGTTTGAATTATAACTTGGACTCCACTGGGGTAAAAATGTGGCATGGTTTCTGCTTAGGTGACCTTCTATGACCAGAGGAATACGTTCTGCATTTTCTTGTGACCCTAAACTTGGAAGATCACTTTTAGGTTAGGGACCCCAGTTGATTGGAACTCATTCAGAGCAAGAACTTAGAGGGTTGGTGTGAGACAGAGAAATCTGTAGCAGGAGGCGTGGCTGGTGAGTGTTTGATGCAGAGAATACTGTTTCAAGGGAGGGTGGGGTGTCTTGTAACTAGTTGATCACATATGTATTTCTTTTTGCTTTCGAGACGGTTTCTCTGAGTAACCCTGGTTGTCCTGGAACTCACTCTGTAGAGCAGGCTGGCCTCAAACCCGGAGATCCACCTGCCTCTGCCTCCTGCGTGCTGGGATTAAAGGCGTGCATCACCACCGTCTGGGGATAATATTATATTTCACCATCTGGACCAAGACCCTTCAGGAGTCTTGGATAAAGCCATGTTGACAATTATGTGGCGATCATGTGCATAGACTAGGATTAGCCTATTAGGTTTTTGGAAGTCTGTCATGTGAACAAATACTAGATTTCATCCGTGGGAGAGACATGACCAGCGGATCCAGAGAAGGAGCATGCACTTCCTTATAGTCTTCCAGTTGTTGAAGAATGGAGTGATCTGCCTGACAGGGTGAATTACTTTTCATCCTTATGGCTGCCAAGACCTTGCATAGCGCCCAAGGCTTGGTACTGTGCAGGGTGGGTGAGCCGACCTGTCCCAGTCCTTCAGACTTGGTGTATTTAGTCTTTCCACGTGTTATGTAGATGTCTGTTTGCTGGCTATGAGTAGCCCAGCCTTTTGTGTACTCCTGGCCTTCTCCTAGCGAAGGTTAGCATTCACTTCGCTGACGGCTTTTATAAAAGGCCTATCTCTCAGTCATCTGATCTCTGTACCAGCGGCAGCATCTGTCCATTCTGTATTATGCATAAGCCCTCCCTCCTCATTCACTTGAGTGCAGGGCTGGCTTTTTTTTTTTTTAACCCTTTCAGCACCTTTGTGCTCTGTTCATGTCTGGACACTTCTAAATGCAGGCGTTACACCTTCTGCTGCTGTATGGTTTGTTCACAGTTCCCTCTCTTATCATTCTCTGTTGCTTTTATTTCAGTGTGTGTCACTTCTGCTAAACAAAAGGTGTTTTGCTTTTCATGGCAGAATGATCTTTTACATCAGAAAGGATACAAGCTTTGGGTCTGTCCACTTGTTGCTGTAGATACCGTGGCCATTTCCTTGGCTTTTCCCAGGCACCAATGATCTATTTGACTCTTTAAGTACTTTGTTTAAGTCTTTGCAGAACTCCAAGAGGCACCTATGACTGTTTCCATTTAATGAGGAGGTGTAAGAAGGTTAAATGATCTGTCTGAGATGACCCAGTCAGTAGGTGTCGAAGCTGGCTTCAAGCCCAGGTCTCTGTGTGTGTGCGCTCATTCAGCTGATGTCTGGATGCTGGCAGCCGGCCCGACATTGTGCCGGTTCCTGTCTGCCTCCCTAGGTCAGGAGACACTACCTTCACCTTTCCCCACAAATATGTCCTCCAGTCATTGCGGGCAGTTTTCTGCTCTCATTGGTGCCGTGAGACGCTGACTGAGCTACTCCCCTAGTGGAGCTGGGCGTCTAGTTGGACAAGAGAACACAGACTAGTAGTTCTGCCTTAAGCTTCATGAGCATCGAAAGCTATCTCAGTTAATGAATGCACATCTAAAGGCCTCTAAATAAAGCGTCTAATGACAATGCGTTAGGTGGCCCTTGAGTTACACTTAGAGTCAGAGAAGCCCTCCTGGGGTTCAACAAGTACCATTTACAGGGTGTGGAGAGGTGGCTCAGTGGTTGAAAGTATACTGTCCTAGTAAAAGACCCATGTTTCGTTTCCGGCACCCATATCAGGAGGCTCACAACCACCTATAATTCCAACTTCAGGAGATCTGGCATCGTCTTCTGGGGCACTGCACTCATTTGTACACACACACACACACACACACACACACACACACCTTAAAAACAAACATTAGGTCCTAAGAATAAAGATGAACTGTTCACATGGAAACTTGAGGGTGGTAGGAGAGAGCTAGAATGTGGTTTGGACAGACCGTTTTCAGGACCAGAGGGAATGAACCCTGCAAAGTCTGAACAGGGAAAACTTCATGTCTTGAAAGTTAAGAAAGGGGTGGAGGTGGAGAAGCAGCTAAGCTTGATCTTAGATTGGCCACATGGGCAGAGTTAGCTCAAGGTCTCGATGGTTCATCATTGCAACAAGTTATATGTTTCTTCGCTTTTGATTTTGTTTATTTTTGACTAGGTTCTAATTTCATTCTGTTGCTGTGATAAAACACGAACCAAAAGCAACTTGGGGTAAGAAAGGGTTTATTTCAACTTAAAGCTTTAGGTCCTCGTTGGTCATTGAGGTAAGCCAGGCAGGAACTTGAAGGTGGAAACCAGGGAAGAAGGTTGTCTGCATAGCTAGCTTCTGAAATGGCGGGCCTAAATGCCTAGGGGTGGTGCTGCCCACAGTGGACTGGGCCCTCCAGTATCAGTTTACCATCAAGATAGTCTGCCAGAGGCATGCCCACAGGCCAGTCTGATCTAAGCAATCCTCAATCAAGGTTTCTCCTCTCAGATGACTGGAGGATGTGTATAGTTGACAAACAAGGCTATCCAGGACACTAGGTAAAATAATTACATAACTTGATATTCAGAAGCTACTAATGTTGCAGATTTATTGTGTCTCCTCTTCATCGAGTTCCTTTGCCTTGAGATAATGATGCTACCATTTCTTGTGTGGCCTTCCATTTTGGTTTTATACCCTGATAGATAGACACATAAGTATATATTTTTTTCTCACCTTTTAAAAACCCCAATACAAAATATTAAATAGATAGTTTTTCTTCACTTTTTTTTGACTTAACATATTTTGGATACCATTTCATGAAAGTATAAGAAGATTTATTTCATTCCTTTCTGTGGCGGTATTATATGTTTTATAAATATGAATTTTATCTAATTTATCTAACCAAATTATTACTTACTTACTATATCTAATCAGCTTATAGAAAGTGGAAATGAGTTGATGAGGAGGTAGAGTCTAGTCACTAGACTCTGGAGGGAGGTAGCTAATAAGCTACAGCAGCAGCTCAGGCAGCGGTTAGACTTGAATCAGATAGTGGCCTGGAGATGTAGGACATGGCTGTTTATAAAGAGGGATTTAACATTAAGACTCAAAGGGACTGCTGGGATATTAGGAGTAGACATGACAGCTGACGCTTAGACTTCCTGGTTTTAGTATTTTGGAAGGCTGGGATGTCATTTGGCAATACGAGTTTAGCTTTTAGATATGTTGCATTTAAGGTGTGTGTGAAGCTTGTGGGTGAAGGGGTAGAGGAGTCTTTTGACTTGCTGTCCCGAGCTCAGAAGACAGGATACAAATTTGAGAGGTACCATGGCTTAGTTAACACACATTTGTAATAATAGTAATTGTAATTTTGGCTCAACGGGGGATGCGTTAAAATGTGCCAAGAAGCATGCCCCACTTCTTTTTAATCTTAGATAAAATGATGTATAACACAGAGTAGTTATGAAATTCTGCTGGAGCACTTTGTAGAGGTTGTTATTTGATAACAAAACTTAGCATATTCATTTGTTGAGTATTCTGCCAAGATGTTGGCTGCTGTACAGCTTAGCCAAGCTCTTTGTTAAGAAATACACAACAGGTCATGGGGTTCTGCAGTTGTCCCCCCAGTCCTGCACTGGACTGTGAACCACGCACAAGGCGGTGCTCAGCGTGGATGCTCATCTCCCGAGTTGGCTTTGCAGTTCCTCCACTTACCTACAGATTGATTTCAGTTACCTGTAGTTTAGTTCTATGCTACTCTATGAATGGTGTTGTGTGGCACACACACATTTACAGCAGTGTTTTTATATTTTTAAATTCATACTTTTCCAACAATAAAACTTTACACCTTGGAATTGTGGTTAAAATATGAGAAACTGTAGGGTGTGGTGGCGCACGCCTTTAATCCCAGCATTCAGGAGGCAAAGGCAGGTGCAACTCTGAGTTTGAGGCCAGCCTGGGCTACATAGTTGAGTTCCAGGCCAGCCAGGACTACATAGGGATTCTCTGTTAAAAAAAAAAAATCTGTGTATGCTTATTAATCAAAATATTTACTTGCATACATATACATACATATCTATTTATCTGTGTTTTTGTATATGCATGTGTATACACACACATGTACACACCTTCCCTATGGACTTCTAAAGCATAGCTGTACTTTTCTGTTAGTACTGATTTCTTATAGCACAGAGGAGTAGAATGGTGAGGGCCCGTGGGCGTTTAACTCATTAAGGAGGATTCAGTTAAAGAATTTTTGACCCAAGCATTAGCTTAAAAATGTTTGCCCCTGCTCCCTGCCCCACTCCCCTCTTCCCATGTACTTGTTGAAGAAAGGTGGAAAGGAAGCAGAAACATTATGGTAATCCCTGGAAACTCTGAATGCTAGCAGGACATATTGGGAAGCCTATCAGAAAGGCTGTGTGGTATATGCAAAGCTTAGTAGATGGATTCCTTCCATTCAGATTTCTAATTTAATAAGCTACTTCATTTTAACCTCATTCAAACCGAATTCTTTTCCACAATTCAATCTAAAAAAAAAATCCACAAAAAGCAGGCACAACATTCAGATTGATGCTTGACCCAAGGTGAGCCACTGGTGGAGAGTAAATGCACGGTAGGTGTTCAGAATCCATGGCAACCACTGTCCTATTGGAAGTGACCGAAGCTAAGCTCTGATGATGCAGGTGCTCCCCTAGACAGGAAGGACCTGGAAGTCCCCAAAAGTGTGACGTAACCATGTCAGTAGACGACATAGTACACCTTTACCACGTAGGCAGCATTCCACTCCAGAACTTTCTTTGAAAGAAATTGCGGCATAACCCCTTCACTTACTGAATAAATGAGCTGATATTTCCACAGCAAACTACTGCTCTGTAGGAGAAAGGAGCTAACTATTGATGCATGCAGCAGTGGGGATGGACCTCTGCATTCTGCTAAGTGCTCATTACCTCCTCCTTCCCCCATTGCCCATTCCTCCCATGGAATCTTAACACTGCTGATACATATTTACGTACAGTGGTCTCTTGGAGGACCCACACTGATGCAGTATCTCAGGCTTTGTGAACTCTGTGAAGTAGCTCTTGGAAGGAAAATCATGCTCCTTCCCCTATTTAGGACGCCTGTCCTAAGTGAGGGGCCACATTCAGGTGATGCTGTAGGGTACAATTCAGCACATATGGCAGTCTTTAAAAGCTCTCACACAGATTTGCCACATAGAAGGAAGGATGCAGGGACTTCTGGAGGTGTTGGAGACTGTCTTAGTTAGGGTTTCTATTGCTGTGAAGAGACACCATGAGCACAGCAACTCTCATAAAGAAAGCATTCAATTGTGGTGGCTCGCGTACAGTTTCAGAGGTTCAGTCCATTATCATGTCAGGGAGCATGGTGACATGCAGGCAGATGTGATGCTGGCTACATCTTGGTTTGTAGGCAATAGAAAGTCAACTGCCACACTGGGTGGTATCCTGAGCATAGGAAACCTCAGAACCCGCCCCCACAGTGACACACTTCCTCCAACAAGGCCACACCCACTCCAACAAAGCCACACCTCCTAATAGTGCCAATAACTATGAGATTATGGGGGCCAATTACTTTCAAACTACCACAGAGGCCTTCTGTATCACAGTTAGTGGTTGTACAACAGTGTGCATCCAGTCAGGGTTGGTAGAGTTATACCTCAGGAGTGCGACTGTGTTGGCTAATCTTGGGTATTGACTTAACGTACCTGGGTGCTAGGAACCTCACTTGAGGAATTGCCTCTCTTAGACTGGCCTGTGAGCATGTCTGTGGGGCATTGCCTTAATTGGTGATTGATGTGGGAAGGCCCAGCCCCCTGTGGGTGGTTGACCCCCTGGTCTTGGGTGATCTAAGACAGGTATGTATGTGAGCTGGGAGCAAGGCAGGAAGCAGCGGTCCTTCATGATCTCCTCATCAGTTCCTGCCTCTAGGTTTCCGCCTTGAGTTCCGTCCCTGACTTCCCTCAGTGGCGGACTGTAACCCATAAATCAAACAAACACTTTCTAAGCTGCTTTCGGTCAAGGTGTTTATGACAGCAGCAGAAACCGGACTAGGACAATGAATTTTGTGATATTTCATTATACCCAAATAAGCCTGACTTTCCCATAGATAGTGTCCTAAATCTAGAAGGGTGGTTAGGGGACCACTAACCATAGCATGAGGGTAATCAGCTTGACTCAAAATCTGCTCATTTAAATGGATCTGATGATATAAAGTCTGCATATATTGTCATCTGGAAGGGTATGGGACCTGAGGAGCAATGAGGTAGTGTGGATGGGGATTATCCCGCAAGTTCAGGGGTCCCGGTGGCCCTGCCCCCGAGAACAGGCTAATCTACGTCAGCCAAGTCTGGAAGTCCTGTGTTTTCCTTGGACTTGACTAACAGCAGCTTGGGACTGAATCTGTAGAGAGAGGCCGAACACTGGAAAGCTGCCTCTGTCTCTCTGGGGTTTGACGTCTTGTGTCATCTGACTTTTTATGCCAACGTTGCATCCTTGTGGCTAAGGCTGACTGCAGGCTCTAACTGAAGCATGCCATTTTGTGTGGAGAGCAGTCTGGAGAAAGAGCTTGGGAGAAATACAGGTTCTGCTTCTAGAATGGTTGTCTCAGGTATTTAAAAGGTAAATGTTGCCTAGAAGTGGAGTTTCCTTCGCCTTAAAAATTCTTTTTCTTTCTTTCTTTCTTTCTTCCTTTCTTTCTTTCTTTCTTTCTTTCTTTCTTCTTCTTTCTTCCTTCCTTCCTTTCTTTTTTTCTTTCTTTGTTTTTTGTTTGTTTGTTTTTGTTTTGTTTTTTGAGGCAGGGTTTCTCTGTAGCTTTGGAGCCTGTTCTGGAACCAGCTCTTCTAGACCAGGATGACCTTGAACTCACAGAGATCTGCCTGCCTCTGCCTCCCGAGTGCTGAGATTAAAGGTGTGCATCACCACTGTTAGACCTAAAAGTTGCTATGTGGCATCTGATTCTGGGCCAGAATGCTACATTTCTGCTCCATAAGTAACAAAGGAGCTCCTGTACCTCAGAATCGGAAGGAGGCCAGGATGGCTGTGATCACAGGCATCTGGTCAGTCCCTGGTGATAATGCTTACAGTATGCTTTTGGGGGGGGGTTCGAGAGAATTTTCTAGGCACAGAGGGGACAAATGAAACTATTCAAGTGTATGTCAAGCCTAACTAGACTAACGACACGCGACTGGCTCCCTTCTTCGTCACCTCCCACCCTCGACACAGTCGGTGCTGCCTGGCGTTTGGGTGAGGGTCGTGTCTGTCAGCTTCCCCTATTGCAAATCAGCTCTTCCTTTTCACTTTATGCACCAGACTCTGGAAGAGCCACTCAAGGGCTCTTCTCCCACATGGGTGGAGTAAGGGCATTGAATTAAAACAGGAGACAATGGAAAGTGAAAACTGTAAGAGCTTCAGAAGCTGAGATCCTGAGGGATAAATTTCAATATGCACAGATGCTGTGTTCTGAAAATGCCAAAATGCTAATCAAAACAAAACAAGGAAAATGTGAAGGAGTGTGATGGGGTCTTGGTGCTAGGGATGCAGTCAAGTGATAGACTGCTTGTCTAGCTTCGTCCTCAGCACCGTGTGCGTGGGAGCACACTTGGGCTGTCCCAACACTCGGAAGGATCAGCAGTTCAGGGTCGTTCTCGCCTACATAGCAAGTTTGAGGCCAGAACAGGATACCAGGGAGATAGGTAGACAGACATGCAGACATACAGAGAGATAGGGAAAGAGAATCAGGAACCAGAATAATAAGCATGTTAAGAACATCATATGGAGTGAGTAACCCAGACCCAGAAAGACAATTATCATATGTACTCACTCATAAGTGGCTTTACACATAAAACAAAGAAAACCAGAGAACCTAGACAACAAAGAGGACCCTAAGAGAGACATACATGGATCTAATCTACATGGGAAATAGAAAAAGATACGATCCCCTGGGTAAATTGGGAGCATGGGGACCATGGGAGGAGGTAGAAGGGGAAGGGAGGGGAACGGAGACAATATATAGCTCAATAAAAATAATTTTAAAAAACGTTACTCCTTACCTTGTCCCTCCTTGGCTGTCTGAAGGCAGGATGGGTCACCAAGAGATCTACTGGAATCACCCTCAACATTTGGCTGGGGTTCATGCTGTGGACTGCATGGTGTGCTGGGGAGCACGGGCTGAGCGTGGCTAGCCGCGTCGCCGCAGGTGCCCAAAGGGCATGAGCATCATTATGTTGGACTGAGCAAGTTTTCTCGAATGGATTAATTTAGATTATCAATTTAATGAAAAACATCTTGCTAGTCTTTGTACATAATAATAAAGAATACCTTCCAAAAATGTCATTTTTTTTTCCTCAACGTGATTTACTTCAACTCCGATAAAAATGTCAACACAGCTCTGAGGGTGAAGCCCGAGGAGGGTGCTTTCCAGGCTTC
>PVIU01024485.1:0-25475 GCA_004026605.1 Ondatra zibethicus
TTGTGTAAGACTGGGGCCTCCTGGGTTTTTCCTTGCCCACTGTGGCGTGTCCATTGTCCATTGGTGTCCTCCTTGTTCAGTTCGCATCTTCGCTTTAATTACTATGACATCCATTTCATGGAGAAATCAGAAACTTCTGCATGTGTGTGACCCTCCTGTCCTATTCAGCACTGCCATGGAAACTTTATTTATTGTCTTACTGAGAGCTGTTTCCTCTAACTTTTCTCTGCTTCTTTCTCTTATAATTAGACCCCACCCTTCCCACTCTTCTGGAATGTTCCCATCCTCTCTGTGACCACTATCTTTCTGTGCTACCCTTGCTTCTGGAATTCCTTGCATCTGGTTCTCAATTGCTGCCCTCTTTCTTAGTATTCTAGTAGCTGGCAGGATTCAGTTGTGGTTTTGTTTTTGTTTTTCTTAGACTTCAGTGCCTTTAGTTTCTATCATCCGTTTTTCATGGCTTTAGTTTTGAGTAAAACGTTGTGTGTATTTTTCAGATATCTCCTGAGTGATAGGCCAGTTACATAACCCTATCCTGGATGACTCTGCTTGAATGGTCTGTAAATGTCTAACAGCAATGCTGAAACCAAATTCCCATTCTTTTCTACAAGCCTAGTCTTACTCTCATGGTTTCGCACCTCAGAGAACTGGAGCAATAACTATTCAACAATGCAAAATAATAACTTTGTAATAGAGCCATTCTAAAGTGTTTCCCCTCAACCTCGACATCCAATCAGTACTCAACAAACTTGGTAATTCTACTTCGTATGTCTGCCTTGAATCTATCTACTGTTTAAGAAAAAGGAATATTTTCTTCGTGTATATAATATTGTCTTCTTTTAGTGGAGTTTTGCAATGGCTTCCTAATTGCCCTCTCCTCGTTCGCTGACAACACACATTCCTACCGAGTGGAAAGAGTGCTTCTTTCCCGAGAGGTCTCAGATTCTCAACCCGGACTGGATCAGGCTCAGCTTTGAGTTTCATTTTTTGATATTTCTCCTGCAAGATGAGACAAGTATGTTTCCTTTTTATCTGAAGAAAGACGCAAGTGCTCCAAACACAGTGGTGGAGCAAGAACAGAATGGCCACAGGGGGCGCTGTCACTGAATAGGGAGTATGTGGGAAAGCGCTGAGCCGGCACAGCGTGGGAAAGAGCTGGTCCATTTCTCAAACGCTAGGCACTTACCCTCTACAGCTCTACCTGGGGCCCAAGTCTACTCCCCAGGAGCAGATTGTGAGGCCTTGTCTCCTTGCTTTCGGCTCCGTGCTCTGAGAGCCAGCCCATAGGACATGACCTGGCTTGCTGCTGAGTGGCTTGCTCTTTCCCAGGAGGACTGAAAACATATTTTTCTTTCGAGGCTTTTCTGTAGCAGGCCTGACAATTCTCGATTGTTTTTTACCATAAACATTTATTTTCTTTGTTTATTATTTTTAGTGTCTTGGGGACTTCTATGACTATCTCTAGAAGTGCACTCTGGGGGAGAGGATGGAGAGAATGTCCCGGCCCTGTGGTCATGTTTTCTGCGATGATTTGTGTACACAGTTCCCTGGCTGTCTAAAGAGGGCTTTCTGCTGTGTGTGTGTGTTGAGAAAGCAGAAATACTTTTCTCAGCCTAAATTATCCAAAGTAACAATATCCAAATAAATAAATACGAAACAAAATAGGAAATGTATAGGCTTCGATTCTGCTTATTTTTATGCTAGCTCACTGATTGCAGAAAAGCTGGAGGGAGTGCTTTTCTCCAGAGAGGAGACTGTACTTTTAGTCCTCTATCCACGAAGTTCCTTTTATAGAATCATTTCATTAGCATCGATTGCTTCTCCAGGCGCTGGGGCAGCCAGTTGCTTTCTCGGAAGCGCAGCGGATCAGTTCCTGCCCTCATTGCTCTGACCAAGGGCCTACCCAGAAGCAGAGTAAAGGAGATCTTTATTTCTGCCTGTGGTCTGAGGGCGTAGTCCACCACGGTAGGCAAGGAGCAGCAGCGACTAGCCACAAGGCGGAGGCGGCAGGAACTTGGGGCAGCTGTCTTTTTGCATTTCCATAGATAAGGAAGGAAGCAGAGAGAAATACCAGGTTATAAACCTCAAGCCCCCTTCTCTTCTCAGTGACCCATTTCTACCTCCTAAAGCTTCCCAACCCAACAAAAGCTACCAACAACAATACCACCAGCTGTGGACCGAGTATTCAAACAGCGAGTCTGCGGGGCGCGCTGTGCGTTCCAATCGCAGCAGCACCCAGGTAGAGCTTCCTAAAATCTTACTGAAAAATTGAAAAGACCTGCAGTTTTCTCCCTGTTAACCTTGATGCTAAGTGAAAATCTCTGAAGGCAAATGACTAAAGCGATCCCCAAAGCATTAGCCGTGGGAGTAAAAGCAGCCCTGCAATTCGCTTGCCTGAATTACTGCTCCTGGCTCAGCACCGGGGGACTGACAGCCGATTAGCTCTGTGTTCTGAGGAAGACGGAATAGCGGCTCACACGCCTCTCACGTGCTTTTTCTTCTAATCTTAGGCTAAGGTCCTGTTGCTCTCCCACGGAATAGCTCTGAGAAGACAATGCTCGTGTAGTAATAAATAGGAGTGGCTGTAGCGTGCAGGCCAATCTGGGGTTCCTCCGATGGCCCAGGGAGTGTGAGATTATTTTAAAATACTTCTGCTGCTGGAAGTATCAGTCTTCCAGGCAGAATCTTTACAAAGACTTGCAAATCACGATTGAAATTATGCTCTTCTTGAGGGAAGAAGCTCTTTATCAAACAAGGGAACTGTAAAGTCTAAACTCCTCAGCATGGCGTCCACATTAAACAGGGCTCAAATCTATTTGAACTGTCACCCCTGAAACTAGAAATTTCTTATTTTCCTCCTCCTCAAACATTGATTTTTTTTCTCCCCAAATCACAATTTCTTCCGTTTTGCGCGGGGGGAGCTAGAACATGGTGTACTGGTTTGTCCCCTGCCGACTTGGCTACATGGGAACTGTGTTTCTCCAAGGCCTCTTTTTCCCAAAGCGTCACTTTAGAGTTGAAAGCCGAAAGGGAAGCAGAGGTCATTGTTCTGAGGTGGGTTGTGGGCAGGACGCAGTGGGGCCAGCAGGTTCCAACTCGTCCTTGATGTCCAAGTCATCCTCCCTAGGGCTGGCCACACTGAACTGTAGCAGCCCCCAGGCTCCACGCCCAGACCTTCAGCTCCTGACCCCCAGGAGCGACCGACTGCTCCCTGCTCTGTTTCAGCGACAGACGGTGAGCTCTCAAGGCCAACAACCTGATAAGGGCTTCTCCAAGATGCCAAGCTCCAACTTGTCTACCCAGCAGTAGCCTCTGCAGTTGCCAGCGCTGATAATATGCTGTTTACAGAGAGATAAAAATCTTTGAGAATTACCTTGGAGGGAATACTGTGGGATATTAGTTTTAATTGATAAGATTTAGAGAACATTTATCTAGAACCATTGCAGTCACTAACTGGCATAGTTGAGCAACAAAATAATAAAAATAGCAATGATAATGATAATAATAATAATAATAATAATAATGTGTCTAAGTTGCAAGCTAAAAATAGCTTAAAATATTTTTTCTATTAGAACAATTTTATTGCTGTGATAATCTGTCTTTTACTTTTACAACAGCATGCATAATGTTTTATGTCTGTATTGCAGTGCACAGGTTGTGTGTGTGCCTCCTATCATTGCTGATGGTTGAGGCAGGGTGAGGTGAGTCCTGCCTCCCCTGCATCCTGCAGAATCATAGCAAAGGTCCTTCACAGGTTATTCAAAATTATGCATCTTTGTGTGTGTGTGTGTGTGTGTGTGTGTGTGTGTGTGTGGTTTTTCAAGACAGAGATTCTTTGTAGCTTTGGAGCCTGTCCTGGAACTCATTCTTGTTGTAGACCAGACTGGCCTCAAACTCATAGAGATCCACCTGCCTCTGCCTTCTGAGTGCTGGGATTAAAGGCATACGCTACCACTGTCCAGCTTTCTGGATGCATCTTTAAAGGACAGTTACTGCTGCTACAGCATTGAGTGGAGATACTATGGCAGAACAAAGCAAGAAATCGTCTTTTGTTTAGAAAATTCAAATATGCTAATGTGGACACCATAAAGAAAAACTTTCAACAAACCCATAGTAAATTTAACAAATCATTTCCTTTTGGCACATAAAAATTCTAACCCTTTAAAATAAAGAATAAAAATTAGAGTTGCTAACTCCACACTTCAATGTGTAGCCAATTTTTAAAATAATTTCTAATCGGGCCCAAGCTGATAAATAATGTGGATCTTTATATAAAATAGGAAATTAGAGCTGGACATTGTGGGGAATGTCTGCAATCTTAACACTTGGGAAATGGAGGCAGGAGGGTCAGGAATTGAAGGGAAACCTTGGCTGCATAAGGAATTTAAGCACACCTTTGTTGTAAGAGACTGTCTCAAGAAAAAAATGAAAAAAAAGAGAACAAATTTATTCTTCATTCTTTGATGAGAAGGTGGTATTAGATGATTACAAAAGTCACCTTTGGCTTTTCCGTGTTAAGATGTCTACCAAGCTTTGGTGCTTGCATAGACAAATGGCCTGTACTACATTCCTGTTAGACAGCACTGGTGTGAACTGCACAAAAATGAACGGAACCCACATTCGCACAATCTAGAAATGGTTTCACTTCAGTACTTCAGATCTTTCCAGCCTGGGGTGAAACTTTGCAATGCACAATTTGGTTTTTACTCCATAATTCATATGCATTTGATATATTAGAAATACTGGGTGATTAGCCAGGTGGTGGTGGTGCACACCTTTAATCCCAGCACTTGGGAGGCAGAGGCAGGCTGATCTTTATGAGTTAGAGGCCAGCCTGATCTACAGAATTAGTTCCAGAACAGGTTCTAAAGTTACACAGAGAAATCCTGTCTCAAACAAACAAACATCCCAGGTAATTGTGCTTAGATGTATTTTTGATTATCTGTGTATTAAAGAAATGTCTTCTCCATAAACCAAGAAAATGAAGGGATAAAAACCAGCTGTATGTTGAAACCCAGATAGTCATTGCTAGCATATTTATGGTTTCTCTTTGGAGCACAAAATCCCATTTACAATAAATAAAAACAGAAGTGAATATATGACCAAAAAAAAAACCCAAACAAAAAACACATTGAAAAGAAAGATTAACCAAGTACAACAGGATGACAGTAAATAATTAAAAATTAAGGAAAAGAAAGTGTGTGCAATGAATGTCAATTTTCACGAGTGTGGAAGAGGAAATATTTGGTGGCACAAACAATGGGAAATGTCAGTGTGCAGTTATTGTTTAGAGGTAGAACTTTTAAGAATTACCTGTGTGTGTGTGTGTGTGTGTGTGCGTGGTGTGCGTGCGTGCACACACACACATGAACGTGCAGGCACCAGTGTGGAAGTCTTGGAGTGGTCCTCTTCCAATTTGTCCAGGCACCACATCTCCCATTCTTGCTGCCTTGCTGTATGTTCCAGTCTTGTTGGTCCAGGAGCATCTATGTCAGTTTCCTGTCTCTGCCTCCTCTTTTGTAGTAAGAGGGCTGGGATCACAGACATGCATCTCTGTATCTGGATTCTTTTCTTAAACATGGGTTTAAGGACTGAATTTAGGTTGTCAGGCAATCTCCTTTCCCTGCTGAATCATCTTGCTGGAGTAGAGGTAACTGTTGAGAGCTGAGTTTATAGTTCATCATTTTGTATAAACAGAGTAATAATTGGTGAGACAGATGTTCAGTAACTTTGCTGAATCTGAGCTATCAGTTTAAAGTCTCATTGTTTTCCCATTTAGAATCAAATCTCAAACTCTCTTTTGTTGTGAGACTCTTTCTCCCCCCTATCATTTCTAACGATAATACATTCTTTCTGGGATTGCTTTCTTCCCCGAGTAGCATGCACCCTTGCAAAACGCATGCACAGCCAAGCCAAAGGTTAGTTCGGTGACTTGGAATCAGATATAATTAAATGACTAAACAGTCGCTCTGCAGGCACTTAGACCCGCTCAGCTCCTTCAGGCTATTTCAATTTTCCCAGAGATGTTCCCCGCAGTTTTAATGACTAGTCAGCAGCTGACCTTAATATTCACGGATATTGAGTGCAGCTGGAGATGCCTCTCACCTCTTTTGACATTTGATATCTTCGCAAGGGATTCTCTTAAAGAGGGAATAAAGAAAAGGACCAAAGAGGAAGAGAACCAAACGTGTTCTTCTCATGTTTTTCAAAAATATTTATCTGGAGAGAGCGTCAGGTTAAATAAAGTCAAAGTGAATTAACAATGTAACAGTCCTTAGGGGTGAAGCGACATTGTCACTGATGCACATTGGTAAACATCTGTTGCAAGGGGGTCTCCATAGAAAAAGCTCAGTCAGAGGCAGCTTTGAGTCTTCAACCTGATTCAGAGTATATTGGCTGTGCTTGAATAGTTTAAGTGGAAGACTGTCACTTGTCACGGGAAGTAGTAGCACCTTGAAAGGGCGTGTCTCACGAACAGTTTGGGTTTTTGTTTGTGTGTTTATTTATTTATTGACAGGAATTCTTCTCATTCCACCTTCCTAACCTTGTAAAGCAGGGGAAGAAATTCTGAAGGGGTGTTTTCACTGGGAACCCGTGTGTACGCTCCTCCAGCTAAACATCAGGCTGTGGACTGTGAAGGATGCAGGGCTTCCAGAAGGGCGAGCGGCAGGTGTTTCACTCTTCCCAGCAAGACAACAAGTACCGAAAAGTCTGCAAACAGGTCCCTCAGGCCACAGAGTGAATGAGATACCCTCATTTGGATAAACCCTCTAGTTCTCCGTGATGACAGCAAGACCTCATGGCTCTTGCCTCAAAGTGGTCCCTTCAACCTCCACTCTGACCTTGTCACAGAAGCTCTGTCCCAGGTGCTGATGTCTGTCACCAGGAGAGAGCCTTTCTTTTCCTTAAAGGCTCAACCTGATCCCAGGGTTCTCGCACTCAAGCAGACTTCTCTTCCCGGCTGATGTGGCTCTTCTTACTGCTGAACTAAGTGTGACAGGCTGGAGGACTGGGCTCTCCAGAGTGTTAAGTTTTCAAACCCCAAACAACCAGTTGAGGTGCCTGTATAAGTTGGAACTGGGCTCCAGGTTCCCCTAGCATCTCTCAGTCTCCGCCCGTTGTAGTTACAGGGTTTGGCTGGCATATCCTGCCCTCTACCCAGAACTCTCCAGCCCAGTGGCTGGGCTGCCCTTCCCCCAGAGGCTCTTCCCTGTATAATCCAGACATTTTACTTACCCACCCCTTCCCTTTTGTACCTTTGGCCTCCTGGCTGCTGCACCTGGTTCCTCATCTCCTGTCTTCTTTCTCCCTCCTCTTCCTCCTCTTCACATGGCCCAGATCAGTCTGGTCATGTCCACTCTGGACTCTCTTCGGATGTCCCTGCCACAGACTATGCTCTCCCACACATCTACAATAAACTTTCTTTTCCACCAAACCTAGGAACAGCCATGTCCTTTCCTTTCCTTTTTATTTTATTTTTCATTCAACAAGGAGGGTCAATCCCTGGGAGAAGGGCCTGACACCCTGCTCTTCCCCTTACAACTCAGAATGATGGTCCCTCTTGCAACAGCAACCCCTATTCCTCATGTCTGGGGCAGTGATGGGAAGGTTCTGTTCAGTGGGGAAAGGGGACGGAAGGTCTTTGACTCTGCCTGGGGTAACTAGTATTATCTGGAACAGAGCATGGAAAATTCTTTATTTAAGTGGCATAGGAGGTTCTTCTGTCTATGTGTTGCTTTCATTGGTTGAATAAAGAAACTGCCTTGGCCTTTTGATAGGGCAGCACTTAGGTAGGCGGAGTAGACAGAACTAAATGCTGGAAAGAAGGGAGAGAGAGAGCCGCCATGGAGCTGCCAGGTCAGACATGCTGAATCTTTCCAAATAAGCCACAAC
The DNA here is from genome assembly GCA_004026605.1 of Ondatra zibethicus. NCBI lineage: Eukaryota > Metazoa > Chordata > Mammalia > Rodentia > Cricetidae > Ondatra > Ondatra zibethicus. The sequence goes on from PVIU01024485.1 coordinate 7,894, forward strand.
CTCGTGATGACATACAGATTATTAGAAATGGGTTGAATCAAGATGTGAGAGTTAGCCAATAAGAGGCTAGAACTAATGGGCCAGGCAGTGTTTAAATGAATACAGTTTCTGTGTGATTATTTCGGGTGTAAGCTAGTTGGGTGGTCGGGACCAAAAGCAGGCCCGTTCTCACTTCAACACTTAAGAAAAAATTTTCAAATAGTGGTTATCTTGATAGAGAACAATTTGCTAAGCTACCAGAAGTTTGAGAGAAGTATCTATAAATAAATAAATAATAACTAAGAAAAAAATGTGCAAGGAGAAACCTTTAGGACCATAATTGATTCTTTTGTTTGATAAGGAGGTGGACATGTGAAGAACCAGCCTGTTTCCATCTTAGTCTTAAAAGCCAACTTACAGTAAAGACAAACTAGGTTCATTCCTGTTTATGATTCAACCTGTTTTTCAAGGATTGGACTGTGCCCCACCTGTAACCTTAACTACAAATGGTTCTGTATCACCTGTTTCACAAATTATAATCAGATCTTTGTTTCAAAAGTTAAAAACCATCTTGCAACGCTATCTTTGTTTCCAAAGGGTTGTTATTACTCCCTGCTGTGATTGCCTTGTTTTGACCGCCTGTTATATCCTGCACCTGTAACCCACCCAGCCTGTTTTCCATTTGGAACTCCTCTACCCCTAGATATAAAAGCCTTGTTTCCTTACAGCCAGTGCTGACCTCTCAAACCCTGCCCGAGGGGGAGGCAGTCTGTGTACACAAATAGAAAAGCTTGCTTGCTTTAATTGATTTGGCTATGATGATTTGGGTCAAGGATCTTTCTCCTCTCATCTTTGGGTTTAACACTGCACTGGCTGCGCCCTTTCCGGAACAATCAGCATGACATGGCAGGCTCAAAGCTCTTCCTGAAACTGTGCCCAAGCCTATCACCTCAGACTAGAATGCCCGCTGCGGTACCGAACTGCAGCACAAATTTGCTTAAACAGTGGTGTGACCTGGGACTAATGGATAGACATGTAATAAAGATAACGCTGAACCGGGGCTGTCTGGAGACCATGTATGGGTGCTCAAAGCTGTTCCTTGACAAAGGAGACTAGTTATGAGCTGAATATAAGGTAGAAACAGAAAGTCCCCAGACTTTGAGAATAGCCTCCAAACCACACAATTTTGTCAAATTAGTGCAACATGCTGACACAAAAGGGCTAATGGAGTCAGGCCAAAGCAAAGACAAGGGAAGGACGCCTGAGCAAAGGTACCAGAAGCTGAACAGGCAGAGAAAGTTAGACGTAAGGCAATCATTTCAGCCAAGCCGTGAAACAAGAACCATGAGTACAGCACAGATGGTGTTGGGGACAACCTCCAGTGAGTTATGTAAGTGTCGGGATTTGCTAAAGTGTATCTCAAATCTCAGTTACAGGATAAACAAGCAGGAGGGAAGAATAACCAAGCTACATGTAGGAAAAGCAGCAGGTAAGAACCTGCCTTTGAGTTGACATATCATGTGGCTTTCAAAACACAATGAAAACAGGGCAGCGGCCAAATAGAACTGCCCTTGGAGATCGGGATGATGTAACCCAGGTTTGGATGCCAGGAGCTTGAGGACACCGGCAGGAAAGATTGGAGGTCGCAGTCGAGCTGCAGGTTCGTTAACAGACTATCTCCAAGGAATACGTGGGGAGTGACAGAGTCTGCCTGCTGATCTCTTTCCTCTCCCATACTTGTGTATGCAAATAGCACACACGTATATCATACTCTCACACATGTACATATGCACAATGAATAAATTAAGAACTAAATTAATTAAAAATTAAAACAGAACATGCTTTTGGCTGAAAAACTATAGGAATAGACAGAAATCCAAATCTTTATAAATGGATATCGGTAAGTTGTTAATGAGATAATTATAAAATATTGTATAATCATGTCTTTTATTTTGGTTGATTTAACAATCGATTGCTTAAATTTCATGTACACACGCACACACATATATATTAGTACAAACACACACCCACATATAGTGTCGAGCCTCAGACACTCTGCTTGCTAATCACAGCCCAAAGGAGAATGTTGAGAACAAGATTGTTTAAGAGTGAAGAAATAACATTAATTGTTAGCACCAAGTACAGGAAGAAATGAAAAGGGAAGGTTGAAAGTCAACTCTGGAAATGTTGTACTTGCTATTTTTTTGTCTCAGCCTTTTTAACTGCATACTATGACAGTTAATAATTACAAAAATGTACCTTTGGCTTTAGCATGTATAGATGAAATATGAATGACACAGCATGAACAAGAGGCAGAGAGGAACTAAGCCTTCACATAAATAGTGTGTTCTATTTCCTTGGGTAAAATTCAGCATAATGTTGAAGCTGTTTTTGCCAATTAAAAGTAAGTATCAGGAAAAATCTGAAACTTATGATTTGAAAATGATCCAAGTTACTATTACCCCAGAGAACACCCTCCTATTAATATTTTTATATAAAGGAAGCCAATGGTGGAAGAACAAAGAAACAATCAAGACATAAAATGCATAAAAGACAAAAAACAAAATTCCAGGTGTATATTATATCATAAATAATAGTTGTGAACGAGTTAAAACTTCTATCAGAGAACAGTTACTGTTGTAAAGTGACAGAGAGACCTTGGCGGGTGAGGGCCAGTGGTGAGAAGCAAATATGTTATACAGACAGAGCTTGAGAGCGGAGTTTATTGAGAGAAGGGTAAAGGGGAGGGGAGAAAGACAGAGAGAGAAGAGGGGAAAGGGAGAGGCAAAGACCTGTCTACTTCTACAAAAGAGTGGCAGGAAGAGAGCAGGAGTAGGTGGGGCTTGTATCTTAAAGGGACATTTGCACCTTCATAAAGTCAGGTAACTGCTTGCCATGCACAGAAGGGTGATGTACTGTGCCAATTTCCTAGGGGATAGGACCAAGGTGTGCCTGGATACTAACAACTGTCCCTTGGATTAAAAAAAAAAAATCTCACCAATTTTTGCTATCTATGAGATGCATGACAGTCAAAAATACAATCAGGTTTTAAGTAAAAAAAAATAGTGTCTTAATTACTGTTCTATTGTTGTGAAGAGACACTACAACCAAGGCAACTTATAGAGGACAACATTTAATTGGGGGCTTACGGTTTCAGAGATGAGTCCATGACCATCACAGTGGGAAACTTGGCAGAAGACAGGCAGACATGGCCCTGGAGCAGTAGCTGAGAGATTACATCTTATGAGCGAGTTGGAGTCAGAGAGAAAGAGGCACTGGGATTGGCCTGGGCTTTGGAAACCCCAAAGCACCCAGCTCCCCCAGTAGTGTGCCTCCTCTGACAAGGCCACGCCTCTTAATCCTAAAGAGTCCACAAACTGGAAGCCAAACTTTCAGATATGTGAGCCTATAGGGGCCATTCTCATTCAAACCACCATAGATAGAAAAGGACACATGATGTAAATAGTGGGACAGATAGAGCCACGTGAGGGCAACTAACAGCATCTGAAACAAACAAGGCAAACACATTTACTAGAGACACAAAAAGCTACTTTACAATAGCAAGGATGAGAAAGATAATTGAGTTATGTAACAGTCATATAAATGTACACTTTCGTTACAATTTATTATAGAAACTGTTAGCATGGAAAAGAAAATTAGACAGTCAGTCATTCTGGCGAGGTACAATGACTGGGATGGTATACAGAACAATTAGGAAGAAAGTCCACCAGGAAGAGTATCTAAGACTCCCACAAACTGCCAACATCTATCTCCCCTCATAGAGTTCTCATCTCGTGTATGGGAAACAGATGTAATACAAGCCTCACCACCTTTAAAAGCACTGAGATTTTCCCGTATGTTCTCTGACAACAATAAAATGCAAATGGAAAGCCAATAGTAGAAGGAACACTTGAAAATTCATGAAAATATAGAGTAAATTTATAGTTCAAATACATATATTTAAAAGGAAGAAAAATGTCAGGTCTATAATCTACCTTGTTATCTTGAGATATTGAAAAAACAAAAGCAAATTAAGTCTAGTGCAGGAAGGATAGAAACAGTACTAGCTTGCATGGGATAGATGAGATTGAGGGGGAAAAAGTAGAGAAAAAAATTAAAAGCCAAAACTGGATTTCTAGAGAATTGCTAAGCTTTCAACCTTAATTAAAGAGATGTAAAAGTAGAAAAGGAATAAAACTTATATTACTGAAATCACAAATGAAAAGGAATTTTTTTTTTTTGAGACAAGGTTTCTCTGTAGCTTTGGAGCCTGTCTTGGAACTCGCTCTGTAGACCAGGCTGACCTTGAACTCACAGAGTTCTACCTGCTTCTGCTTCCCAAGTGCTGGGATTAAAGGCATGCACCACCACAGCCCAGCAGTTACTCTTAACAACTTTACAAATATATAAAAATGACTATAAGTGGACAAACGTAATTGACACATAAAATGGTTTATAAATGAGTTCATAAACAACTTTAGGCAAACAGCTTAGATACCTGAGACACACATGAACATTCCAATAAGAACACGACTGGATCAGTGACTCATGGATAAAAAGAACATCTGCATTGTATGACCTTAGCATGCTGTATTTATTTATCTGTTGGTAGACATGTGGGCTGTCTACATTTTTTTTGTCTATTATGAATAATGTTATTACAATAATATTCCATCAAGGATCGCTGCTGAGCCATTTTGTATTGGTTTACTCTCACAAAAGGACATTTTTAGTGTGGATTCAATTTAATCATCAATTGTGCATTTAAGAAAAAGTCAAGCTCTACCCTAGTGGTGTTCATGAAGTTGAGAGGAAAATTTGTGTTTCCCATTTCTTTAGCCAGTTGAATACCAGCTGTGATAACATGGTTCTGTTTTAGGTAGCTATGACAAAGCATGCTATTTACCTCATCTGCAGAAGCAGCTCAGTGTTTGATACATGGACATTTACATTTAAATTGCCTTCCTTTGAATTGTGAGCTGCTTCCCCTGTGAATTCAGGGATTGAGTTTGTTAAGGGAGAGTCCTGAGATACATTAATTAAGGAGGGGATATGGACAAATATCTAGTCATGCAAGATAAGAAACCAGTGACAGACCAAAGAAACAAGTTCTTACAGATCTATCTGTTGAGCAAATGAATTTATTGAACTTCAGGGTGGTACGGGACATTCTTCGGTCTATGTGTTGATTTTATTGGTTAATGAATAAAGAAACTGGCTTGGCCTATAGCATGGGAGGAGGAAGACAGAGTTAGGACAGATGCTGGGAACTTTAGCTGGTAAGCCACAGCCACATGGTGATATACAGAATAATAGAGATGGGTTAGTTTAGGATATGAGTTTAGCCAGAAATACGCTTAAGCTATTGGCCAAACAGTACTGCAAATAATATGGTTTTCTGAGTGATTATTTCAGGGATGAGCAGCCAGGAACTAACAAGTGGCCCCTCCTCCAACAAATTCTCTCCCTCTGACATCAAGGAACACAAATGAGAGGTTGCTCATAGGAGCATAGGTGACCCCAAACAACTCTGCCACTAAAGGGACCCACTCCAGCATAGGTACTGTGGTACTTTGCATGAGAAAGTCTCCATAGGTTCGTATAGTTGAATGCTTGTTGGTGGAACTGTTTGGGAAGGCTTAGGAAGTATGACCTTGTTGGGGGAGGTGTATCATTGGAGGTGGGCTTTGTGGTTTAAAACTCCCATGACATTCCCAGTTAGTCTACCTCTCTCCCCTTCATGATTGTGATTGTTGTCTTAACGTGTAAGCTCTCAGCTTCTTCTTTAGTACCACACCTGCGTGCCTGCTGCTGTGCTCCCCGACGCAAGAGTCATGCATTGACTTAGCCATCTTCTGGAACTGTGAGACCCAAATTAAATGCTTTCCTTTATAAGTTGCCTTAATAATGGTGTATTTTTACAGCAATAGACAAGTAGCTAAGACAGGTGACAGCCTCCCAAAGCTGCTTAGGTGGAACCATCCTTTCAGCTACCCTTCCTCATCTCATTGAACCAAATGGCTCATATGACAATGTGTAGCTGCCAGAATTCCATACATCCAGGAGTACGGAGAATGCTCCTGAAGGTGACAGTAGCTGGGCTATCTGGTGAGTGTCTACTGGACCTTACAACCCCTCCTATGAGGGAGTGTCAATAGGTCAGAGTCTTGTGCAAATAGTCACAGGTTTTCTAAGACTGTAACAGCTAGGTTATAGCCAGGGAGCAATAATTTTCAGCAGGGAGAGACTAAATCATATAGGTGTTTGCTTGGCAGCAAAACAACGTTGTGGGAGTGGTGGAGTAGGCTGCCCAGAACTCTCTTTTTGATTCTATAGCTCACTGGCTAATGCTATCTGCCTATAGAAAATGGTAAGTGCAAAGAACCCTACTGTGTCTCAGCCCCCAGTGTTTGAGATCTGCATAGTTTAAGAAACACTGGGAGTACAGCGCTCTATAGATAAAGCCACATCCCACGTTTGTATTGTCATGGCTGTGCCATCTGGAACCCAAGTTCTTTTTTATTTCATCCTGTGCTATTCTGCCAACACTTCCCTCTTTTCCTTTGCTTTGTGGCAGGCAAAATGTTTGTAACTGGAGCAAAACAAATAAACTTTAGGTTTTGCTTTGGGGGGAGGGCTGTTAGCTGTCCAAGGCTTCATTGAAATGTGCAAACCTGAATTTTCCAAAGTGATTTCATGAGAAATCAGTCCTGAGTCAGGTGCTGTTAGAGCACCTGTAAGTCATGGCTATCGGGAAACCAGCCTTGCTCTTCCGAGTGGGAGGCGCAGGAAGGTCTGGAGTTTTGTGAGCACTCACGTTAACTTCCATCTCTGTCTTTCAAGAAGTTTGCAGGCAAATAGATTGACATGGAGTCCTTTATGCTAAATACTTCTTAAAATCCTCCTGAACAGACAGACATGTGTGCTTTTTCTTGCTGCACTGATGAAATCAAGGAATGGCTACAGTCTTACAGTATCCTCTTTATGATATTAATTCTTGTTCCTTGTCTCTGTTATCAATATGAACACCACAACACATCTTGACTCAAAATTGTTAGGAAAAAATTTTGCTAACTAAGCTAACAAAATCCTTCCTTTGTTTTTGTTGCCAATAGTATGAGCTGTGGTGTTTAAAACCGACAAGTGAAAACCTTCCATTCGGCCACAGAAGGTTGTCATGTTTGGCGGACCAACTATCTGAGTTCACAAGGCATTCGCAGATTATTTTAAGGACATTTGTGGCAAAAGATTATTAAAAGAATGATGCAATTTTATCCATATCCAGGAGAGGGGGGGAGAGAGAGAGAGAGAGAGAGGGAGAGAGAGAGAGAGAGGGAGAGGCAGGGAGAGAGAGTGCTATGATGGTAAACTGAGGTCCTAAGCCTGCTGGCTTTAGAAGGAAACTATAGTGTTCTGTGACTCTTGTACCTGACGGCATATTTGCTTAGAAGATAAAACAAATGTCCTGGAAATTAGAAATTGAAATTATTTGCTTACATGATGTGTAAAAAGCCTCATAACCCATTATGGGTTTGTTATTCACAGTATTGCTGACTGGAAAGGGTTAGAATGACCTGCTCACCCTTACCTTTCTGGAAATAATAAACTCTTGCCTGTGACTACGGCAGATAAAAATTTCAGGTACCGTTTACTCCTTTTCCTATGCATTACAACTGGAAGTCTTTGCTAATACTCATTTCCCGCTTCCAGCAGAATGTTCATAGCACGGGAAAAAGGCTTTACCTGCTTCCATCATGGCTGTCTTTGAATGCCTGCGCCATGGTGGGTGCTCATCATGGCTGTCTTTGAATGCCTGCGCCATGGTGGGTGCTCATCATTGCTGTCTTTGAATGCCTGTGCCATGGTGGGTGCTCAGCAAGCATGCATTACATGACACACAAAAATCAGTCAATGTGCTCCACAATATAAACAAGCTGAAAGAAAATAAAAAAAAACAGATGATCATCTCATTAGATGCAGAAAAGGCCTCTGACAAAATCCAACACTTTCAAGATAAAAGTTCTGGAGAAATTAGGGATACAGGGACATACCTAACCATAGTAAATGCAGTTTACTGTAAGCCCATAGCTAATATCAATTTAAATTGACAGAAATCAAAGCAATTCTACTAAAATCAGGAACAATGTCCACTCTCTCTATATCTGTCCAACACAGCACTTGAAATCCTAGCTAAAGCAATAAGACAACTGAAAGAGATCAAGAAGATAAAAATGTGAAGGAAGAAGTCAGAGTATATTTGCAGATCAAAGAATAGTATGTTACCCTAAATCTTCAACTGGAAATTTACACAGCTGATAAACACTTTCAACAAAGTAGCTGGATACAAGATTAACTCACAAAAATTAGTAGCCTTCCTTTATGCAAATAGCAAAAGAACTGAGAAAGAAATTAAGGAAATAAAACCCTTCACAAAAGCTTCAAAGAATATAAACTATCTTGGGGCACCTCTAACAAAACAAGTGAAAGACCTGTATGATAAGAACTTTAATTCTTTGAAGAAAGAAATCAAGGAAGCCAGAAATACACACTGGAAAAAGGACAGCATCTTTAACAAATATTGCCAGTCAAACAGTATGTAGAAGAATGCAAATAGATGCTGTGACAGGGTGACATCACTGTTGGATTATTAGCTTAATTGACTGATACAATGCGGGATGACGCTCTAAAGTTGGTGGTGACCAGCTCATAGGAAATTTCCCCCTACAGAATCACAGTAGACAGAATAGCACAATTGTCGACCAGCCCAAATACTGGAAATATTTTTTGCTTTTATTTATTTCTTTTACAGGCTTCTCTTAGGAAATCCAGACAGCACTTGGGACTAATGAGGAAGTCACAGGTTAGCAGTGGGAAAAGAGAAGCTTGCACTCCAGGCTGTAGGTAAATCCTCTCTTTCGTCTTTCTGGTCACAGAGAAGTTGACTGACAATGGTATACCATGGAGAAATCTCCATCTGCAAGTATTGGGTTTTTACTCACACGAAAATATCAGGACCTGGGTGGAACAAATATTGACTCAGAATTGTGCGGGAGAGGGGAAAGGAGACTCATTTCTTGTCCTGCTGTGGGAACAGCACTGAACTTCATTTGCTGGGTGAAGTGATGCTAAGCACAGACAAGGAGACTTTAAACTAAGGACACCCTGCCATCCCAGGGGTAGGATGGAGAATTCATTAAATAATTAAAGATGCACGTTCACTACAGATTCGCCCTATTGTCACATTAGACCTAATGCACACGTAACCCTCGACAGGGTTCCTTGCATTGTCTCTCTGAATCATTTGCCAGACTATCGACAAGTTTTGATCAAAGAACAATTGACGTGGTTTAATGAAGTTGCCAGCAAAGGAGGTATTGTAATATCAAGCCTCTGCAGACTTGGCCATTTTCTGCTGTTTACCTGGTGAAGGGTTACCTAGAGAACAATTAATCACTACTCCTGTGCCTTTTACTGTAGATGAAAACACAGGTGCACAAAAGAGAACAGACTGTCACGTACAGTCAAAGTCCTCCCTTTTATTTCTAGCGTTAGGACAGTAATTCTCTATCACTCACAAAACTCCTGTTTTGTTTTAAACAAATACAGTATATATTATACACACACAAACGCACACATACCAAGTACAATATATATATTTTCTCAAAACGTATTATGACCTCTGAGCATTTATCACATTAAAAATTGGTGCTGGGATCACAAAATGCTATAAAAATATTTATAATAGCAGAGGTGAAGCTATTGCGTTAACAGAAATCATATTTATGTTTTCCAACAAAAATAAGGGGAATAAGTGAGCCCCCCTTTAATGTGTTTGTGTTGGCTAGATTCAACTATTGCTTCAGCACTTAATCTGTTGCAATATCTATCAATAGTATATATATTATATACATAACACAGCCTCTGGAACTTTTCACCCCATACTCATAAGAAAATGAGTATCAAAAGGAAGATAAGATCCTTGCAATGTTATGAAAGAGTCCGGACCTCATAGACTCCTGAAAGTCTTTTGGGGTTGGCAGAGGCCCTACACAGTTAGAAAACCTCTAAGTTAATATGGCGAGTGGATGTGGTTATTTGCAGTCAATATGCAATTGAAAAATGTTTTTGACTGTATTGGTGCTGAATTCTACCTTTGGCATCAAGATCTACTTTTTAAAAGTGATACTGAACTATTGACCTCGTGTTAGAAAAGGAATGCACATTTAAAGGTGGTGTCAGTAAACTTTTTTTTTTAAATGTACATGAAGGTCCATGGAAATCTTCATAATTTAATCTTCATTTAAATTTTAGATCCTCTTTATAAAACAGCTGTTATTTGCTTTCTAGTGTCTTCCTGTACAATACAGCTTCAATTTCAGGAAGTAGCTACTTGTCATTTTGTTTATTGTATTTTAGGTATTGGTTTCTGAATTTGTCTGCCTGAAAGATTTTTCTTCATAGGTTAGTAATATTGAGCATCAGAAACAGCTACGATTAGTAGACAGTCATTACTTTAGCAGAGAATGGACTCAGCAAACAGAATGTCTTAAGTTGAAGCAATAAAAGTGGCCAAGGGTCTGCGTAGTCTAAGAGCTATCCAGAAGAAGATATTAGTCATTTATTTTTGCCTCTCCACATCTTATTATACTTTACTAGTATTATTTTCAATAAGCAAAGATTAATATTATAAATAATTTTATTATGATTAATTTTATAGATTATTGAAGAATCAAATATCCTCATATGGGGACACAATGTATCACTTCATGCTTCCCCCTGAATGCAGGAGCAGAATGACGAATTCTATACTATTTGACTGTACATGCTTTGGGTTTTTGTAAACTTGTCAAAGGATAAAGGTGGAAAATATATTTCCGTGATACTGAAGAAAACAAGAGCTGCTGATATTTAAAGAGCAGAAATGATCCAAATATGATTGCCTCTTCTTTCCCTCCTGTCTCATTTCCCCCCTCAATCTGATAAAATCCCCCCATGTTTGCAGAAGGAAATCACTGAATTCTGAAAGAGCTGGATAACAAACTCCCCATTTTGAGGATGGTCCTTCTAAACAAGGCTCTGGGGTTGTTATAAAGGAGCGACACAGTGGGCCCACAGGTAACAGGGAGCCATTGGGTAGGAAGAAAGACAGCAGTAGTACAATCAGAAGATAATCTGCACTCATGTCCAGTGCAAAGGTAACTTTGCTCAGCTGTGGCTGAAGCGGCTAGACCCCATAGTCACATCCGGTGGCCCATCTATGGCTCTCTATACACGGATCACCTGCCCCTTTCAGCTTATGCTTGAAACGTTATGTTAAAAAGATAATGTTTGTGAGAAAGAACCAGCTTCCAGCCCACAGGAAAGATGCCCTTTGTCTGTCTTCCTTTTCTTTAAAATGCAGTTCCTGGAACTTTCTAGAAACCCTGTTACCAAGCAGCCTCCCAGAGAGCCGGAAACAGGCATTGTTGAGAAGGATGGCCTGCTGAGGCTATTGTCTAGTTCCTAGAAACCTGCCTGCCATCCATCCTCAAGACAGGCCCCCATTGAAGTCAGAGCCGCCAAGCCCAGCAGCTGCCATGTGCATGGGACTGCTGTCCTCATGACAGGGAGAGAAGAAGCATAAAATTTACATAGCGTGTGTTTGTTACTCTAAGCCTAGCTGTCCCCACAGTAAGTCTTGTACATAACAGCTTAAGTTCTGTCATGGTCATTATGATAATTAATAGTCACCTAGTAAATTTGAAAAGCATGCTTTGGCTAAAATTTCAATATCCTCCTTATGCTAACAAGGCGATAAAAATAAAACTAAGAGAAAAAAATGATTGCATTTTAATCATAGTTTTCTTGGAAAACACTCATTGACTGATCATTCCTAGGTTAGATCGCTCATCTTGACTTAATTTTCATTTCCAGGCTGTTTCCCATGGAACTGTGAGGTGTCACACAACTCAGCTATCTTAGAATTGATTTTCTCTCCAACACTTCATTAGCATATACTTACATATTTATGCACACACACTCACATAGACATACAGGTATGACACATACTAAAGGACACGATTGGAAAACCAGGAATGTAAAGATGAGTCAGTCGTAGTTGTACAGATTACCCAGTTTAATTTGCATGAATGTTTCAGCCCTGCGATTTTTGTGATTGTTTTCGACGAGGTCTATAACTACTGCTCCAGAGTGAGCCCTCCCACCACCCAGCTCTTTCCCTGGAGCCTCAGCCTCCTCCAGTGCACAAAGGTCACCTCAGGCCTGCAGAGGGTGGAAGGCTTTGGATAATGGGGAAGCAGACTCATCAATTTGCTTCTACGGAGTTGAAAGGAGAGCAGAGACATGCTTTTGAAGTTTTCTCCTTTGAGGGTCTGAGTCACACACAGCTGTAGGTTCAGGCTGTTTGTCTTCAAATTAAGGGAAAGCGTTTGAGACTGTTTATTTTCTCTTGCTAGTTTGTGAGAAAGTCAAAGAGGACACAAATCTCGGTGTGGTGGCTTTGCATTTTTTGCCTCCACGGCAAGACACCCACAGGCTTTATCTTAGTAGGCAATGGCACACCTAGTGTGTGGAATTACACAAGATAATGTTTACCACCCCAAACGAAACCAGTGTCCCCTCGAAGCTCCCTTTCTCCCCATACTGGGAGGATAATTGCTAGAAACAAACCTGCTGCCTTTCCTTTCCTGCTTTCCCAGTCTTTCCCACCTCTTTTCTGGGCCTTGTCAAACAATGTGGCTGCAGGGATTTCAGGGCAGGGATGGCCTTTATTTTCGCCTCCTTCTTTGTATAATTTGACCAACTTGTAATGTCACAAAGGATTTTTTTTTTTAATCACACTTAATTTCTGAGCTCAGAGGTTCTGTGTCTTGCTGGAGAAAGAAGCACTCTGAAGCTGGTTTGCCAGTTTTTTCCACATTCTGAAATGTAGCTCTTCTTTGAAGGGGAGAATTTTACGACTCGTTTTTTTTTTCCTGGTTGCTAAGGACTTTAACTATTATTATTAATTTTTTAAATTTAGTTGTCTATATAATGGAATAATAATGTGCAATATCGCAAAGCCTGTTTTCATGTTACCAGGTGATGTTTAAATGTTACCATTGTTACTGAAATCCACAAGGTATATTAAGTCATTTTATTATTTATCATGATTTGTTAGAAAATTACTTTAAGATTGCTTCTTCTATGTAGTCCAAATTAAAGACTGACGCAGTGTTAAAATGTAGAGTAACTTGACAGATGTGTTAGTTTATGGAAAATGTTCTAAAATTGGTCCAATGAGACAAAACTCAAAATTCCCGTATTTCATACCTAAAAATTACCTAGTTATTTACTGAATTTACTTGAAAATGAAAAGCTAAACAAAATGAAACAAAACTTTCCACGGCAACTTTTTAATTCAAAGAACAAATAAGACATTCTGAGCATAATAGAATATTTTTCCAATAAATATAAAACTAAAATGAATTTAACACCCCTTTTCTGTTTTAAACTAGTTTTTGAAGTACAAGAAATAGTTATGTAAGAAACAAGGCATGTAAAAAATCAAACAAACAAAAAACAAATTGTGAATCCGTTAGGAAAAAAAATCAGAAGAGAAACGTGAGAAACTTATCATTTTCATGGTTCTCATTCATTTGCATTTTTAGTGTCAGCATTTCTTACGTCTGCAAGGAAAAGAATCTGACCATGTCTGCCTTAGAGTGGTCTTTCTCCTACCCTGGTGGTGGCCAGCGTGTTTTAGCTTAACCACGATGGGTCTGAGTCAGGCGTGAACCCGTGCCCTCTTTTAGGCTTTCTGCACTCTCATCCTGGAGCAACATAGAGTTGCTTTCTGGGAGTGTGCTCAGGTGGGGGAGGATATAAAGGATGTCAGCTGATTTTTCCCCCTTCCTGGAGATGGAAAACAAGGGATTGTGGTTTATGCCTAAAATCCTAGCGCGGCAGGAGGCTTAGGCGGGGCGGAGGTGGGGGGATGTATTGGCTTGGAGTTGAGATCAGCCTCACTGCACAGCAGGATCTTGTCTTGAAAGCAAAACAAAACAAGCAGAAGTTGCAACAGATGTGACTTGCCCCTGCGCCACCTTGGCCTGGAGCTTCTACATCGCGTTTATCATGTTTATGAAGACCCACTTAGGAACTGCTGACAGAGGAACACCGACCCGGGCGGAGGACAGGTCTCTTGCCTCAGCTTCCCCCTTATTTTGTAAAAGCCTTGGTGTTTAGGACAGCGGCCTTTTTTGCTTCCCTGAAATGCATGCATAGTACAGACATTACAACTTGTTTTCTGACTTATGCAATCAACGTCTTTTACTAAGAAAAAACTTGAAACGCCCCTTAAACCCAAGAAGAAACAAAACCAAAAGCATTTATTATATTGTTTTATTCTCATATATTCTCAGATATAATTATTGTTTGAACTTTGCTGTCCATCTATATATTATCATTTCTCCATGAATTGTCTAATGTTTTTTTACAAAAATTAGGATCTTATTATTGCTTTGTAGTATGATTTACATCTACGTGAACATTTCTATATCACCAGATTATGTACCAGTCTACATTGTAATGGTTTAGATAAAAGCGGCGGCATGGTTTCCCGAGGGGCGGCAGCAGGCCACGAGGGGTTGCCGGTCCCACGAGGAGTCGCGGGTACGGGGGGTGGGGGACACAGATGACTGGAGCATCTGTGCCCTGTCCTGGGCAGGTGGGAGATGGATAGATATGCCTTACTGAGCTCAGAGAGTTTATTTAGTGGGTTATGGAAGGGAAGGGGAAGTGGGAGAGAGAGGGAGAAGAAGAGAGAAAGGTGGGAGGGGGGAGAGGCAGCAGCCACCTCTTCCAAAGAGATGTGGGAACCCAGAGAGCATAGGCTGGAGACAGGAAATCCACTTGCCTCCATGGGAGGGGGGAGTGGGCCGGGCTTGTCTCTTAAAGGGACAGGACAAGCCAGCAGCAGATCATAATATATGTGATACATATTTATGTCGTGTTTTGCTTCATTTGCTTTTCATAAACATACCGAGGATAAATCTGTGTATAGATTCATGATTATATATCATTTCATAATTTTTTCAGTAGATTTTTGGAAAGGGTCATTCTTTTATCAAATGAAATCCACATTTTAAGTATTTTCCCATAGCCGTTGCCATTCCTCCTCAATACTTGTTTTGAGGGCTTGTTAAGATGCTAGCAACCACTCCGGGATCCTGGTGATGTGTCTGTGAAAAAACCCCAAACATTCTGTTCCAGGGAACGTTCTTTCATGTGAAGAGATAGACACCAAACCAGAAGGGAAGCAAAGAACACAGGGACCAAGGAATCCAAGCAGAGGACATACGCGTATAGAAAGTGTGACAGAGGAAGGACAGGACTGGGTTGTAACTGTAGCTGTAGCAGCTAGAGAAATCTGTGCTTTGCGTTTTCAGATGAGGATATTTGGTAAAAACCGCAGGAGTTGAACCCCCTGGGGTGAAGAGCCCTGAAGTCACACACGTTTAAGGTGCCCCCGTGCAGAATGCTCGCAGTCCCTGAAATGAACCGGGAAGGACAACTTGGCTTTAGCTCTGGGGAAAGAAGCAGGTGGGGGGATAAACAGAGAGACGGGGCCGCGTGACCATGAACATGTGACTTCACTCTAGTCACATGGAATGGCACCGAGTGTGTGTGTGGTGGGGCATGGCATGTTTGCATTTCCCATCTTGTCTGCTTCATAATGGCTAAGTCATAGACGTAGGAACATAGGTAGTGACTCTGGTTAAGAGGCTGTGCAATGCCGTGGGAAGAAATCATACCAGCTGGACACTGGTAATGAATCTGAAAGGATAAAAATTACTCACATCTTGAAAAAGCTTACTGAAAGATAGGTAGTAGGAAGTAGATGAAAAAATAAAGAGAACTCCCACTTCCCTTTGTGTCAAGTAGCCAGTAGGAATTCTGTTACCGTGAACCAGAAAGACGATGAGGAATGACACTGGGGCTTTGAAATGTTAGAAATACTGAATGTGCAGTTGGCGTTTAGAGAAAAATCAGGCACAGAGGAGTATTTCAGGACTCATCAGAATTGCATCGTTTATTATTATATGAGAAATCACCATAGAATCCCGGTGTAACGCAATAACAACGTCTTCTTTCTCACGTCTGCAGACTGACTGAAGTTGACTTGGGTAGGTTGTCCTTAGCTAGGTGGTTCTGCTTAAGTGAACATTTACACTGGGCCTTGTTCCTCTAGGCTATGACCTTCTCTGCCTCTGTCGCTCCTGGGACTCAGACATCTTCCTCCACGATTGGCAGAAGCATGAGAGGGGAAGTTCTGCTGCCCAAACACATTTCATGTCTAATATTGTCTTATCAACTAAATGAGGAAGCAGGGACTTCCAGCTTTTGCAGAAAATGCAACCAGACCCAGAGAAGCCTAGGAATGCAGATGGCAGTGACCAAATGACATTGAGCTTATAGCCTGCCACTGATGCATGGGCCCTGTGCATAGATGTAAGGGCCAGAAACGTGGAGGGGATTCCCCTTGATTGCACCAATTGACTTCTCAGCAGCAGGGGTGGAGAGTTGCTGGCTCCTCTGCTTCCTCCTGCCTTTGTTACTGCTCTAAATGGACTCACCAACACAGGGAATGAAAAGCCATTTCCTTGACTTACACTAACTGGATCCAACTCTGCTGAAGACAGAAACACTCACAGTGACTGTGCAACTCTGCTTTTCTTCAAGTGTCCTGAGGTCAAGCTGCCAGAAAACAAAGTTTCTCTGTAGATATTTTGTTCCCTTTTGTATCTTTAACCATCTTTTCCCTTCGCTTAGCAACTAAATATGCATGAGACAAGGTTTCAAATAACTGTGGTTTGTCACTCTAACCCTGCACTCCGAGTTTGCTGTCCTTGGAGCCTTTTCATTTACCTAAGGAGATAAACCCAGAGATGCAACGGTGCTGGCTATGACCTGAAAGTCTCCACGCACTGAGACTTTCACTCACACATACGATGTTGACGACACGATAAACTGTAAAGCCGTCACAGAAAACTTATCACGCCTCTCCACAGATTTGAAACCCTCTCAGCCTCAAGTCTATATTGTGAGAAAGTGACCTGTCTGATCTCTGTGACTAAAGCATCGCATATGCCTGGTCCCTTCATAACAAATGGCCCTATGCCTTACTTACAATGCACAATCTGTTTGAGCCTGTGGAGATTCATTGCTCGTGGGCTGCGTAAATCCTCAGCGAGTTGAACGTCTATGTCTGAAGCATGGTGAAATACATATGCGGAGTGACTGAGGTACTTGTCTTAGGACAGGGAGGCAAATGTGTGTGTGAATCACACACTCTCCCTGGGCCCACTGCATGTGGCTTTGCTTACTATCTTAGACACTAGCATGTGTAGGGGAGCGGGAGTGGGGTGGCTACGGTACAGCTTCAAACAGGAAAGAAAGATTTCATTTTCAGTAACTGCACACATGATGAGGGGCACAGGAGACTGTGTAAAAACAGAAACACCGTTAAGAAATAAAAGCACCCGTGTGGTGTAGGAGGGTCTTCTATTTGTGTATTGCCCTCATTGGTTAAATAAAGAAAACTGCCTTGGCCTTTTGATAGG
>PVIU01024486.1:0-25461 GCA_004026605.1 Ondatra zibethicus
TGGTCTCCTGTGCCCATGTTTTGCAGGCTACTTCCCACTTTCTCTTCTATCAGGTTCAGTGTGGCTGGATTAATATTGAGGTCTTTAATCCATTTGGATTTGAGTTTTGTGCATGGAGATAAATAAGGATCTATTTTCATTCTCCTACAGGTTGACATCCAGTTATGCCAGCACCATTTGTTAAAGATGCTTTCATTCTTCCAATGTATACTTTTAGCTTCTTTGTCAAATATGAGGTGTTCATAGGTTTGTGGATTAATATCCGGGTCATCGATTTGATTCCATTGGTCAACGTCTCTGTTTTTCTGCCAATACCAAGCTGTTTTCATTACTGTTGCTCTGTAATAGAGTTTGAAGTCAGGGATGGTAATGCCTCCTGATGTTCCTTTATTGTATAGGATTGTTTTGGCTATCCTGGGCTTTTTGTTTTTCCATATAAACTTAGTTATTGTTCTCTCAAGTTCTGTGAAGAACTTTGTTGGGGTTTTGATGGGGATTACATTGAATCTGTAGATTGCCTTTGGTAGAATTGCCATTTTTACTATATTGATCCTACCAATCCAGGAGCATGGGAGATCCTTCCATTTTCTGGTATCCTCTTCAATTTCTTTCTTCAAGGTCTTAAAATTCTTGTCAAATAGATCTTTTACTTTCTTGGTTAGTGTTACCCCAAGATACTTTATGCTATTTGTGGCTATCATGAAAGGTGATGTTTCTCTGATTTCCCTCTCTGTTTCTTTATCCATTGTGTATAGGAGGGCTACTGATTTTTTTGAGTTGATTTTGTATCCTGCCACATCACTGAAGGTATTTATCAGCTGTAGAAGTTCTTTAGTAGAGTTTTTGGGGTCACGTATGTACACTATCATATCATCTGCAAATAACAAAAGTTTGACTTCTTCCTTTCCAATTCGAATCCCTAAGATCTCCTTATTCTGTCTTATAGCTATTGTTAGAACTTCAAGCACTATATTAAAGAGATATGGGGAGAGTGGACAGCCCTGTCTTGTTCCTGATTTTAGTGGAATCGCTTTGAGTTTCTCTCCATTTAATTTGATGGTTGCTGTCGGCTTGCTATATATTGCTTTTATTATATTTAGATATGAAACTTGTATTCCTAATCTCTCAAAGACCTTTATCATAAAGGGGTGTTGAACTTTGTCAAATGCTTTTTCAGCATCTAATGATATTATCATATGGTTTTTCTTTCAGTTTATTTAGATGATGGATTACATTGATAGATTTCCATATGTTGAACCAGCCCTGCATCTCTGGGATGAAGCCTACTTGATCATAGTGGATGATCTTTTTGATATGTTCTTGGATTAGGTTTGCCAGTATTTTATTGAGAATTTTTGCATCGATGTTCATGAGTGAGATTGGTCTGTAATTCTCTTTCATGGTTGCGTCTTTGTGCGGTTTTGGTGTCAGGGTAACTGTAGCTTCATAAAAAGAGTTTGGCAATGACCCTTCTGTTTCTATTATGTGAAACACCTTAAGGAGTATAGGTATTAGCTCTTGGATGTTTTGGTAGAATTCTGCATTAAAACCATCTGGTCCTAGGCTTTTTTTGGTTGGGAGGTTTTTGATGACAGCTTCAATTTCCTTGCGACTTATAGGTCTATTTAAATTGTTCACCTGGTCTTGATTTAATTTCGGTATATGGTATTTATCTAAAAAACTGTCCATTTCTTTTACATTTTCCTATTTTGTGACATACAGGCTTTTGTAGTAAGACCTAATGATTCTCTGAATTTCCTCAGTGTCTGTTGTTATGTCCCCCTTTTTATTCTTGATATTGTTAAAATGAGCATTCTCTCTCCGCCTTTTGATTAGTTTGGATAGGGGTTTGTCGATCTTGATGATTTTCTCAAGGAACTAGCTCTTTGTTTCATTGATTCTTTGGATTGTTTTCTGTGTCTCTATTTTGTTGATTTCAGCCCTCAGTTTGATTATTTCCAGTCTTCTACTTCTCCTGGGTCAGTCTGCTTCTTTTTTTTCCAGAGCTTTTAGGTGTGCTGTTAAGACACTAATGTGTGCTTTCTCCCTTTTCTTTATGTGGGCACTCAGTGCTATGAACTTTCCTCTTAGCACTGCTTTCATAGTGTACCATAGGTTGGGGTATGTTGTGTTTTTATTTTCGTTGAATTCAAGGAAGACTTTAATTTATTTCTTTATTTCTTCCTTGACCCAGGAGTGGTTCAGTAGTTGACTGTTCAGTTTCCACGAGTTTGTAGGCTTTTGGGGGGTTGAATTGTTGTTAAATCCTAAGTTTACTCCATGGTTATCCGATAAGACACATGGTTACTCCATTTTTTTTTTGTATCCTTGGATGTTTGCTTTGTTGCCAAATATGTGATCAACTTTTGAGAAGGTTCCATGAGATGCTGAGAAGTAGGTATATTCTTTCCTGTTCGGGTGGAATGTTCTATAGATGTCTGTTAAGTCCATTTGATTCATTACATCTATCTGTTAGTTCTCTTATTTCTCTGTTAAGTTTCTGTCTGGTTGACCTGTCTATTGGTGAGAGAGGAGTGTTGAAATCTCCTACTATTAGAGTGTGGGTTTTGATGTGTGTTTTGAGTTCTAGTAATGTTTCCTTTACATATGTGGATGCTTTTTTATTAGGGGCATATATATTTAGGATTGAGACTTCATCCTGATGGATTATTCCATTTAAGAGTATAAAATGACCATCTCCATCTCTTCTGATTCATTTTAGTTTGAAGTCAATTTTGTTCGATATTAGTATAGCCACACCTGCTTGTTTCTTAGGGCCGTTTGATTGAAAAACCTTTTCCCAACCCTTTATTCTGAGATAATGTCTGTCTTTGTGGTTGAGGTGTGTTTCTTGTAAACACAGAATGTTGGATCCTGTTTTCATATCCATTCTCTTAAACTGTGCCTTTTTATAAGTGAATTGACTCCATTGATATTAAGTGATATTAATGACCAGAGGTTATTAACTGCGGTTATTTATTTAGGGTTGTAGAGCTTGTGTGTTTCCCTTCTTTGAGTTGTGCTAGTGGAGGGCTGTTAGATGTCTGTGTTATTATAGGTGTTGCTTGCTTCCTTTAGATGTGGTTTTCCTTCTAGTATTTTCTGTAAGGCTGGGTTTGTGTCTATGTACTGCTTAAATTTGTTTTTATCCTGAAATACCTTGTTTTCTCCATCAATGGTGAATGAAAGCTTTGCTGGGTATAGTAGTCTGGGCTTGCATCCATGGTCTCTTAGTGTCTGCAGCACATCTATCCAAGACCTTCTGGCTTTCATGGTTTCCATAGAGAAGTCAGATGTGATTCTGATTGGTTTACCTTTATACGTTACTTTGCCTTTTTCCTTTGCAGCTCTTAGTATTCTTTCTTTATTCTGTATGTTTTGTGTTTTGATTATTATATGGCGAGGGGGTGTCCTTTTTTGATCCAATCTATTTGGTATTCTGTATGCTTCTTGTACCTTCATAGGCATATCTATGTTTAGGTTGGGAAAGTTTTCTTCTATAGTTTTGTTGAATATATTTTCTGGGCCTTTGAGCTGCGCTTCTTCTCCTTCTTCTACCCCTATTATTCTTAGGTTTGGTCTTTTTATGGTGTCCCAGATTTCCTGGGTCTTTTGTGTTAAGAATTTGTTGGATTTGTTGTTTTCTTTGATCAATGAGTTTATTTTCTCTATCGTATCTTCAGCGTCTGAGATTCTTTCTTCTATCTCTTGTATTCTGTTGTTTATACTTGTCTCTGCCGTTCCTGATTGTTTACCCAGATTTTCCATCTCCAGCCTTCCCTTGGTTTGTGTTTTCTTCATTGCTTCCATTTCAGTTTTTATGTCTTGAACTGTTTTCATTACCTGTTTGATTGCTTTTTCTTGGTTTTCTAGGGTATCTTTGAGGAATTTATTTATTTCTTCTAACTTTTTGTTAGTTTTCTCATCCCTTTCTTCAAAGGCATTTTTCACCTCTTCTTTAAAGGTCTCTATCACTTTCATAAAGTTACATTTAAAGTCAATTTCTTCTACTTCTTCTGGGTTAGGTTGCTCAGGTTTTCCTGTTGAGTACTCATTGGTTTCTGGTGTTATCATGTTGCTTTTCAGATTATTGGAAGAATTCTTGGATTGACGCCTACCCATCTCTTCCTCTGATTTCAGTCAGGGGAGTCTCAGTGGGTTGGGACCTCCTAGGATGGCTTGTACACACTCACCCCTCTGGATAGCTGATCTTAGTGCAGGAAGAGGAAGTCCCTTCTGGACTTCTGATCCTTCTGTACCTCCAGTATTGGCACAGGGAGAGAGATTCTTGGGGTTACAATGTTCCACAGAGGAAAGGGCAATCTTGCAGGGGCGGGGTGCAGGGTCCTGTTGATCAAAGAGGCCTGCAGGGACCTTACCACCAGGCTTGCACAATCTTACCAGTGTGAGCCGCTTCCGATCTCAGCACAGGAAAAGAGAGTGCTGGGGTACCAAAGCCCCACCGAGGAAAGGGCGATCTTGCAGGGTTCGGGGGGGGTGCAGTGTCCCATGAAACAAAGAGTCCCGGTGGCAGGGATCTTACCGCCAGGCGGGCACAGCCCTACCAGTTTGCACCTCCGATCTCACCTTCTGAAGAAATATTAACAGACAAAATTTAAGTAGAGAGAAAGTAAAAAGAGACAAGGAATATTGTGCTCTATTAGTAGGACTTGCAACACCCAGGAGTCCAAACAGGTCAAAATGAAAAGTGTATGGGATATAATGGAAAAATAAATGTGTAGCATTACTGTAGACACATAACATTCATGTGGGTATATATGTGTATGTATATTTATACAGCTGTGTGCATGCATATGTCATTCCCATCTTGTATATATACCATTTGAAGAAAAATTACCAAGAGATGTATTCATTTCAAATAAGAGTTATCTGAACATTAAAATGACGTCTTTGCAGCATGGTTCTTAAATGCCCTCCTGATTAAGTTAAGGAGGCGTGAAGCAATATGAAATACTTTTGTCTTTGAGAATCTCTGGCACACCATGTTTCTTTTCCCATTACTGTCATTTGTAGCTGTTGTCTTTATTGTATTTGTATAATATGAAAGTTTTGACCATAGAGACTAGTATAAATACTTTCATGACCTCTTTCATTGAACAAATGCAAGGTCCTCATTACGGCCTTTTAATATAATACTGTTCTTTTCCCCCAAGTTTCAATAAATGTGACTTCTACATGATGAAAATCATTTTATGCAGTATGAAAGGCAAAATACATCTAATGCTTATAGAAGTCAAAAGAACCACTGAAAATAGATCTCAATTTGCTTTTATAGCATCTATTTCTCTTTGTGAGGCAGAGAAGTTATACTGGGAGAGATACAGGTACCTGAAGGGTGCTCTTAGGAGAGACCATTAGCTTCAGGAAGTGGAAAGTGCTGAGAAATATTTTCTCTTCCCTGATTTACACTCAGGTGCAACTTTCTTTCCACTTAGCTTGTCAAATGCTTGTGTCTGCCCACATCCCCCACCTCTTTCTGAACTGTTGTCACTGAAGGGCTGACATCAAAACGCTGCATGCTCTACTTCTGAATTTTAAGAAAACTTAGGCTTTTTTTTTTAGGTTGCCGTGGTGCTTTCTTCTAATGCTTTATAATGTTTGCTTTTAGAGTCAGGATAAGTTTTCCTCGGTCACTAGTTTTTAGTAACGTATATTTAACATAATGATCATTTCTTGTAGAATGAAGAAACGTCTGTTTCAAATAATTCCTGGCATTGAAGACAGGAGCAGAACATTACTGAAATTCTTGTTGCAGAGAATGTCACATGAGAGAAAAGGTTGCAAGGATGTTTTGTCCTAGCAAGTATTTTATACTAATAATTAAAATGTTGTATCATAAGGAGAGTTCAACTTGCCTGCTCTTGTCAAATTTCTGTGAAAACATAATTATGCATCACTCAAGCATAAGTAAAATGTAAAAATCTAAATCCCCAAACAAACTCTCATAAACAAATTCCAATTATTATTTTTGCTAATCAGAAATCAAATATATGTATTTGAGCTAAATATGTATTTACTAGTTTCAAAAAATGAAAAAAAAGAAAATGAGCACCACATTTAATTTGCTCAGACAATATTTACTTGTGGCTGAACTGTTTCTAAGGTTCAAAAAGAGTGGCCTAGTTTGGAGCTGCTATGCTTTTAGCACAGTTGTTCAAAACACATTTAATTTTATAAAATTTTCTCTTTGGACTGATAATTCATTTTATGATTGTATCATTGAATACCCAAGAAAAATCAAGAGTAAGATTTGTGCCTATTTTCTATGTATGTTATGATAGCTGACCAAAGTTAATTCAATTAATCATACTATGTGACATTTTAGAAAGATTGTCTTCAGAAGTGAATAGTCATATACATGCCACATTTGACATATGGGTCAGTTATTGGAGCTAGGTCCTTTGACAGAAGTGTTTATGTGTGTGTGTGTATACACATACATAAAGGTACATTTACAGGAAGCAGATTTTATATAAAAACATGATAGATTTATAAATGCTTTATGTCTTATTTAACCTTAAGAGCAATGGAATAGACTTGCCTTATATTAACTTGGCTACTCTAAATAAACGCTTTTTCTTCTCTATTATTGAGAATTGTTTCTACCTTGACTATTTTCTTCTCTACTATTAACAAGAATATTTTCTTTAGAAATATCATTTAATCTCCTTTCTCAATATCTAAAATTCAAAAATCACTGGATTAGCTATAAAGTAACCAGGGTAGAAGGTAAGGATGTCACAGTAAACCGTGTCTTAATCTCTCAAGCGTTCAGATTTTCCACCTGTGAACAAGAGATGTTTCCAGGGTTTTCCCAATGGGTAAAAAGCAAACGTTTGAGGTTTTCTGGCTCCAGAGTCTCCAATTTCCTGATATCAATCCATATAAATGGGATTCAGAAAGGTTCTTTTGCCCTTTCTGCTCTTTTCACTCTAGTTCTTTCCAGCTTCCAGAAACCCCCTTGTCCTTCTTAATATACCAGTGATTTTTAAATAATCAACCATCAGATGCATTTGTTCTAACACAGTTTACTGTTTTTTGAGCCCTTGTAGTTTTTTAAGTTGTTCTGTTTATATAATTCAATTCATAATGATGATCAAAATTGCTATGGGGAATGTGCTTACCATCAATAGAGTCTATGAATTATTTGTTTTTTGTTTACTTAATCAACATAATAATCACAATTTTTGTTTTGCTTGCAATACTATGGTTTTATTTTATGAACATAAACCTTATTAAATTTGTTTTTTAAAAATTGTAGGTGAATTATATTATCTTAAAAATGTTAAAAGTGTTCCCATTTTTCTCTTGATATTATAATATATCATTATCCCCTTCTCTTTCCTCCCTCCAAACTCTCTTGTGTACATATGCCAAATGGTCAGTCCTGAAAAAAAACATGTAAATAATACACAAACTGAGCAGCTTCTATTTATGTATTTAAGAATATACATGTATAATAAAGAAAAAGAAGGCTATGAGTTGAAAAGAGAGAATGAATAAGATTCAATGATAAATTTTATCAAGTATTTAAAGAAAAATACTAATATATATCTTTAATTGATTTTTGAGCTCTACATTTTTTTCTGCCCCCATCCCTGCCTCCCCACTCCCCCTTCAACCCTTTCCCAAGGTCCCCATGCTCCCAATTTACTCAGGAGATGTTGTCTTTTTCTACTTCCCATGTAGATTAGATCCATGTAAGTCTCTCTTAGGGTCCTCATTGTTGTCTAGGTTCTCTGGGATTGTGATTTGTGGGCTAGTTTTCTTTGCTTTATGTTTAAAAACCACTTATGAGCGACTACATGTGATTATTGTCTTTCTGGGTCTGGGTTACCTCACTCAAAATGATGATGTTTTCTAGCTCCATCCATTTGCCTGAAAACTTCAAGATGTCTTTATTTTTTCTGCTGTGTAGTACTCTATAGTGTAAATGTACTACATCTTCTTTACCCATTCTTCAGTTGAAGGGCATTTAGATTGTTTCCAGGTTCTGGCTATGACAAACAATGCTGCTATGAACATAGTTGAGCACATATCCAAGAAAAATGCTAATATATTTGCAAACTCACAAACACACTCACACACTGCCACCACCAACCACAAAATGTCTGACAAATTTAAAAGTACTTATCAATGAACTAACACTAGTGAAAGAAAATACTGAAGACACCTATCTTAGGCAAGACATGACAGGAAAGAGAAAACTATAGGCCAATCCCACTAATATTTTACTCTTGAAGTTGATAGAAATTTGAAAGGTGATAAGAATACACAGGAGAAAAATTGTCAGCCTTAACCCTGGAGTAGATTAGAAAGAGGACACACTTTATTATTACTAAAAGTGACTGTGATGATACAATGATACAAACATGAATAATGTGGACTAACGAAGATGAACCCTGACTTACACAAACCTGCTTTGACAGTTTACCTTAACAAGGATGGGGGCAGGGAAAAGGATTCCTATTTAGCTAATTCAGAAAAATATCAAAAATTCAGAAATTTGGATGTTAAGTATAAGACATATTGTGAAAATTAGGTGTATAAGATGGAAGTTTCCATACATCCCAGTCATGATACTGATACTTCTTGAAGTGACTCATTCTTCCTACAGTGACTCATTTATTCTAAATATCTACACTAATAAGATTTTCTATTTTTACTGATAAGATTTTTAAAGTGTTTTTATTAGAGTGCCATGACTTGAAATAGAAAATACTGGAACAAGGTGGACAATTCACCCTCCGAGGAAGTGAAACTGATGGTAAAAATAGTGGAGGGAAGTGTGAGATCAGCAGGGAATCTAAGGCTTTTTACAACTGTGTGGCTTGCAGAACTTCGGTGTGATGTGGGAATGTATGTTGTGAATACCATTGGTTAATAAAGAAGCTGCTTTCGGCCAATGGCTTAACAGAATATAGCAAGGCTGAAAAAAATATAAAGAGAGAGTAGGTGGAGTCAGAGAGAGACCATGTAGTCACCACTGGAGCCTGCCAAATCTCTGCTGGTTGGCCACAACCTCATGGTGATGCACAGGTTAATGAGATGTGTTAATTTAGGATATAAGAGCCAGTTAGCTAAGCTATTAGCCAAACAGAATTTCAAATAATATAGTTTCTGAGTGATTATTTCGTGTCTGAGTGACCAGGAATGAAAGAGCAGCCTCAGACAACAGAGGTAGTCTGCCAAAGGCTTGGGATTAGTAGCCAGCAGCGAAGAATTCTCACAGTGGAAGAAGAGTGCTCTCCTTTGTCATCACCCATGAAACTTGGAGGACACGTGAAGGACAGAGAATGCCTGGCTTATAATCATTTACATTTAAAAAATTGCAAGTGAAATGTGTCCCGGAGCTCTGCTGCTGGTACTTGATCTTTCGGTGGAGTTTGTGTAAATGGAGAGGATGCTGGCTCATTTCAATTAGCCATGCTGAGTAGAATTATTGCAATGCCCAAGTACTGTTATGTAGGACAATTAAGCACAAAGAACTCTGCAAGCAGAAGAGGGATTTGTTTTATTAAGAATATGACGGAAGTGAGAACATTAAATCCCACACTCAACAGATATGTCAATAGCAAAGTGTTCTCCTCCTTATGCAACCCATAGTCAACATTACAAAGCCATAAAATATTCAGTCTGACATTACATGGATTTTTTCGTGAAGTGGCTTCTAGTGCATATTTTTGCTTTCTTCAACACAATATTTAAGTTCACCTTCTTTCATCACAATTTAGTGAAGCGTTTTCTGAATTCAGAAGCAGCGGGAGTAAGCCGACTTCTTGGATTGATGAATTTATGGGCATTGTTTCTATAGAAAAAAGTGAGCAGGAAAATTTGTCACTGTGTGTTATGGAGAGGACTTTCAACTGTTGCTGGCAGGACTGTGAAGTTGTCCCTGTGTGCTGTTATGAGAGATTATGTCAACTGGAAAATCCAAGTTGTGGGAAATAAGTTACCATATTTTAGTGACAGAGATACTCAGCAGGGAGTCTCAAGACAGGAGGATCCTGTCAGTTTTGTTGCACTTCATTTCCACTCTGTTAGATCTCCTTTGCAAGGTCATACTGAATGTGGTGGGAATCTGAGAAAGAAAAGTAGGCACTGAAAGACCCTCGGCCCTCATGACCTGACTGTCAGCTGACTTCAGTCACATTTCTAACTAGATTCACTGACTTCAGCCTTTGGGCATAAGGCAAAATCAGACTCAGCAAAGATCACTGGGGATTTGCTTTCAGAAGAGTCTTGATACAGAGGCAAGATTTTGGACCCTTTGAAGCGTGCTTGTCATGTTCGTCATGTTATTACTGAGGGTAGAAGTGAAAGTGACCCCGAGAATGAGTGACAGCACATACAAGATGGTATACAAGGAACAGCTCAGAGCTCACCACTGAATGTGTTCTATTCTAAATGACTAAAAGAATTCAGTAGTAAATGGCTGTCTGCCTCACTCCTAAGATTAACGACAGAGCTCTATGGCTCTATCCTACCCAGCACCTCAACTTGCTCCCCATTTTCCCTTGTAGTTTACTTGTTCTAATGTGTGGAGTTCCTAAATTAGGGGCTACATTTTAATCAGAAATTGGTGTAACATTCTAAAAACCTCAAGTGGCTGATGAAGAAGGAAGGAGTATGTAATAGATTAAACAGAAGGCTGTTTATTTAGGAATAAACAGAAAGAGTTTAATGTGGACCTGAGTTTACACATAAAAATATCTGGAGTTTTATGTACTATTGTGTTCAAGTTAATGCAGTTTTGATATGGGCCTGATGACTCAATAACCATAGCCCTCCTCACCATATGGAAGAGCTGGTTTTCAGACAAACTTAACTGATATGATGTGAATATGAACCATCCCACACAGGTTCCTGTGAAGAATTGGTCTCTAGTTGGTGGTACTACGCTTCAAGGGATTGAACACTTATAATATGGGGTCTGGTTAGAGATACAGATGATACCTAGAATAATGCCTTTGGAGCTCCTGCCCTGTTTCTGGCCTTTTAATTAGTTTTCCTCTGCTTCTTTGATGTCATGTGGTGAGCAACTTTGTACTCTATGCTCTTCCACTGTGATCTGCCTTGCCCAGGTCAGAGATGAACATACAAACTCAGCATAGGCTGAAACCTCTCAATCTGGCATCCTAAATAAAGTTCCTTTAATTTAAGTTCCTGAAGTTCTGTCAGAGCAGTAGAAACTCTTTCACATGCACCTGCAAAGTTGTCTGCATTAACCTGATTTAGCTCTCACACAGCTAGAAAAGCTTCATTCCCGATAGGCATTTATTGAAGTCAAATATATTGTTAAATGAGTTGTTTACTTCATGACTCCTTAGAGCAATGGATAAGATAAACTGGGCAAATGAATTATTAACCATGCTTAACAGGAAGTAAACATCCACAGGGACTTGGAAAAAAAACCTCTATTGTAGTTCTGGGAATCTGGCAAACCACATGAGTACAAATAATCTGAAGCAGCAGATATGATCAGCAGAGATTTGAAAGGGTCCTGAATTCTTATCTCTTATCACTATAGGCACCCGTAAGAGAAGATTAAATCAGAGATTCAAACTGCCTGACTAGGTGCTAAAAGTATATTCCATCTGTATTCCTGAACCCTTCAACAATAGCAAGAGATTTTGGCTCTGGGAATTTAAAGAAGTCTGTGGTCAATAAACTGACCACTAAATCACAGATTTAGAGGCCACACACAAGGGTTATGGATTCCACAAATACATTAAGGAAACAAACTTATGAAACCAAACAAGTATAACACACACACACACACACACACACACACACACCCTTACAGCAATAGTTCCTTAATTAGTGGGGAATCTGATTTCAAGGAGCAGAGGCCTTTTATACATTGACGAATAACATTTGGTTGTTGATATATTCATCTATGGTCATAAGAAATAATTGGTTTGCCCTCAGTAGAGGGGAAAGAAGAAATTGTGGGAGTGAGAGAGGTTGAGGACAGCATGAGAACACAGTCCACAAAATCAACTAAGCAGGACTCATAGGGGCTCATAGAGTTGGAAGCTACAAACACAGACCCTCTATGGATCTGAGCTAGGTCCTCTGCATATATCTTCTGGTTAGTATAGCTTGGTGTTACTGTGGGACTCCCAAAAGTTGAAGAGGGGTGTCGCTGACTTTTGCCTATGCTTGAGACTCTTTTTCTCCTGCTGTGATGCCTCATTCAGACTTGATATGAGGATCTGTGTTCAGTCTTACTGTATCTTGTTAGGACATGTTCAGTGGCTATCCCTAGGAGGTCTCTTCTCTCTCTCTCTCTTTCTCTCTCTCTTTCTCTGGAGAGAGAAATGGAGGAGGAATTGATTTGGGAGAGAGGGGAGGTGGAAGAAGGGACTTAGAGGAGTGAAGAAGGGGAAACTATGATGAAATGCAATGTATGAGAAAAGAATAAAAGTTAAAATATATTGATTTGTAGTTTCTTGTTATAGTTTGTCTAATTTTGGTATAAAGGTAATATTTGCTTCATAGAATGTGGTGAGAAATGTTTAAATATTTTATATAATTTGGGAGAATTTTTGATAAATTTCATTTCTAAATATCTAGAAAGTATAAAATATACACAATGTAAAAATTTCTACAAGAATTTTCTTAGACGTACTATTTATAACAACAAGACAAAAATATTACAATGACCATCAACTGATAAGTGCATGTCCTACTTTTAGGTTTTTATTTGTATGTATGCATGTGTATTCATGTGTGTGTTTGTGTGTATGTGTGTGTGTGGTGCATGTGTGTACTTGACACAAGCTGGACGTGTGTGAAAAGAGGGAACTACATTTGAGAAAATTCCTCCATAGATTGGCCTATACGTAAGCCCAAAGGACATTATCTTTATCTTAATTAGTGATTAATGTTGGGTGGAAGGGCCCAGAGCAGTGAGCAGTGGCACCTCTGGGCAGGAGGTCTTTGATGATATGAGAAAGAAGGCTGAACCAGTACTGAGGAGCAAGTCAGTAAACTGGATTCTTTCATGGCCTATTTCAGTTCCCAACTCCAGGTTCCTGCCCTGAATATCCTTCCTGATGGAGGATAAATTACAAGGTGAGATACTCCCTTTTCTCCCCAGGTTGCTTTAGTCATGATATTTTATCACAGCAATAGATACTGTAATGGAGACAGTACATAAATAAAATATATCACAATGAAAACATGTTTTCATTAATAAAGACAAAGTTCTTAGGCATGTTAATGTATTGACAGAAACTGGGAGTACTGTAGAAGAGAAAATGGCCAAATACTATCATCTTGTAAATCAGAGTAATTATTCATCTTTGGTTAGAACACAGTGATATCACTTAGTTTATGTGAAAAACCCAAGACAAGCATATCTACTTGGAAACAAAGAGAACTGATGTTTGAGGAATATAGAAGGATGTTCCAGAGTGCAGGCTTCATCTGGGGTTCAGGCTTCATCTGTGCTGGTGATGACAGATGACTGGAAAACACTGAGATTTATTAAAATTTGTTAGATACACTTAAAATGCTGAGTGTCATGGCATATGGATAATATTTCAAAGTCAAATATAATCCTCGGGCTTGCTGAAACACCAGCAGAGGTATATCTTTACAGCCCCTCATGTGGTTTTTTCTTCTCCCTGAAAACATTTATTAATTTGATAAAACTTTGTGAACAGAACCCAATCAAGGAAAACCAACCAATTTTTTAGTATAGAAAATTCTTTCTAAGTTTGTGTTAACTCCTCTCAGATGCTTAATTATTTATGTGATTCTCTGTTCCTATTTAATATTTTATCACAGTGATAAAGAAGAATCCAGACACTCTTACATTTTTACTGTGATATCTCTAGTGTCTTATCCACAAATTGAAAAGTTTATAAACAAAATATCTTACAATAAAAATATAATTTTTTCATCCTTAATGCTTATTTAATTTCTTATCCATCATAAAATGTGTACAGATTCAGGGAACATAACACATACACTGTTCTCTATGGTCTTATCCATCATTGGTAGATACCCTTTCTGTTTCCATATTACTTTAAGAATAAAGACTGCCAAACTTTCTTCCATTGTCTAGTAAGGGCATTCCAGTGTCTAATAGCACCAGAGGATCTGTGTCCTTCATCCTCTACTGAAGCATCTCCAAGATTCTGCTATTTTTTGTTTGAAGATAGTCTCAATATACAGGCAAGCCGACTTTATTCCTGAGCAATAGAATTACAGGTTTATACTGGCACATCCAGCTCCAACAATCAGCTAGAGGCTTTTTCACATCATATCTACTGCTCAGCATAAAAGACACTGTGAAACATTATAGGCTTTTGAAATATTGACTCTTTACTTCTAGGCACTAAATCTTTCTGTTTGTCATTAATATGTAACAAACTTCCACAGAGCTTCAAACACCAAACTATCACATTATTGTTAGTAATTCAGGCAAAGTTCGGTTGGGTGAATCTTTCATTCCAGATTTCAATTAAAATCATTTCTTATGCATTTCTGAGTTGTCAAATGAAGCTAATGTGCCTGAAAGTCATAGTTTGAGCAGCTCTTTGTAATTGCTACCTTAGGCATCTTCAGATAATCTTTAACATGATGGTGAACTTGAATACATCTCCAAGATAAACAAAAACCTTAATATGTTTATATTTTTTCCTCCTCACTTTATTTTATGTTTTAAAAAAGAAAACAAGCTATCCTTTTTTTTTTCATTTTACATACCAATCCCAGTTCCTACTCCTTCCTCTCCTCCAATTTCTTCCACCTTCTTCCCAAACACCATCATCCACTCCCCAGAGAGGAAAAGGCACATTGCTCCGAGGAAGGACCAATGGCTACTTCCCCACTATATCCATGCTGAGGAAGGTATCCATCCAAAAAGAATGGGTTCCAAAAAACCAGTATAAGCAGTAGGGATAAATCCTGGTGCCACAGTGGCCATGCAGTCCGCAGTCATAATCATATTTTATCACTTCTAAGACTACTTATAAGAAGATTACAGGAAAAAAGAAAACTTAAGGACTAATAATCATATATTATATGAATGCTATGAAATAAATTTCACTTAGGGAGATAGATAGGTTTGTGGACTAGTAATCATAGGCATATATATATACATATATGTGCAATATATATGGAAAATATATATAATGCACACATATACTTAAATTATGCCATTATCTTATGCTCATATTTGCACATAAGCTGAACTTCTCTGCCTTATTTATAAGCCTACTACATTCAAGATAGAGCACACTGTATGCCCTACTTAATCTATGTGTACATGTGGTATGAGAGGGGTTAGTTTCTGAGGAAGTAGTTACCATAGTGTTCAAGGGTAGAGAACAAATCTTTTCTTTAGATTAATTAATTACACACACACACACACACACACACACACACACACACACACACACACATATACACGTGTATGTATGTACATACACACAGTATGAACTGGGAGCTTCCTGACATGGGTACTGGGTACAAACTGAGCCTTCTCAGGGTCAGCAAGCACTCATTACTGAGGGGTTTATCCCACCTCAGACGCTTTCTTTATATTAAAGAACCTTTAGGGCACTGGTTTTCAACCTTTGGGGTGTGACCCCTTTGGCAAAATTCCATCTCCAAAAATCTTTACATTACAATTTATAACAGCAACAAAATTACAGTTATGAAGTAGCAATGAAAATAATTTTATGGTTGGGAGTCACCATGACATGAGGAACTGTATTAAAGGGTTGAAGTGTTAGGACAGTTGAGAACTAGGGCAACAACAACAACAATAACAACAACAACAACAACTACCCCACCCTGGAAAAAACAAAAATAAAGGAGTTGTTTCCTTAAATGTATTATATAAAATTTGACAAAATATGTACACTCTGTTTCATACCAACTTTAAGTATTAAATTTTTGTTATAAGTATTCTAATACAACTAATACAATGTACAACTTATTTAACAATTTAACCTTGCATATTGTAATTCTGGTACAAAAGAAAGCTTCATGCCATTATTTTGAAAAAGGTCACTTGTCTTACAAGTGGACTTTCCATCGTTTGAACATTTTGTTATTTTCAAAATTTGTCAGATCTGACCTTTTGCTCAGAGGTAACTTTTGGCCTCTTGCTGCTACAAGTTCACAAAATACTAGCTTCTAAAAATATAACTGAAGCATGATGCAGAAGCAGGTGTCCTTACAAATGTATGAGTACAAGTATTGTGGAAAATATGTGATAAATAAATTTTGAGATTTTTTTTTATACTACTATATTGCCTAAATGGTTTCTAGATCAAAGAAGGTTTTTAAAACAGAACTTACTGGACATTTCTTCCTAACCCTTATTTGTGTTCATAATTCTTTGTCTTTGTGGATGTGTGAGTTAATTGAATGCTTTAATATCCTTGGTATGAGAGAATTTGTGTGTGGGTAGATAACTCTTTATTCACAAATGTACAAATCTCCTAAAAATGTAGACTACCATACCTCATAAATCACAATTTTTATAAAGAGAAGGAAATCAGTGTTAAACACCTCTTAAGAGGTAAGTGCCATTTGAGGGATTCGATGGATGAAAATGTGGATATGTAATTTCTTGAGCCATGGAAAAATATCATTGAAGCTGACAGCAAGAATATGCCCCTCTGTCTGAGAAAGCAAATCTCTATGTGAGAAAGCAACTAAAAGATTTATAAAACTTTTCAGCCTTGTTGCTACTGGAGTTTAAAAACACAAGTTGGATCATAATTTTCATCTTTCATCTTCAACACATTATACCTCTGTATCCCTATATGTGCTGTCTATGACAATGACACAGTCACAGGTGTCACAAAATTTAGTAGTATCTTAAAACAATAGAAATTAATTACCTCACACTTTCTATGGTTCTAATTCTGTCTCTTATGGAATTATTATTAATAAAGATGCCAGTCAAGCCTGCAGCATCTGAAGAGTTGAACAGGAAAGAGAGTCCAATTTACAGGTCTCTCATATGGTTGTCTTTAGAAGGTTTTGGTTCCTAAGTACATGGGTCTCATAGAGTTAAAATAAATGGCCTTTTCCAAAGTCTTGATGAGGGAGAGTTAGGAGTGAAAGTGAAGTTGCAGCTTGTCATTAATACAGAAGCGATACACCAGTATTTCTGCCATACTGTGTTGGTTAAAAACAGAGAACCACCATAACATTCTGAAAAAGAAGGCATTTGTAAGTTGTGAGTAAGATAGAAAGAATTTGGGTTATTAGATCCTCTTGCAATTATAACAATCAAAAATACAATATTTAAAATTAATGTGTTTATTTTGTTTTTCTTTAAAAAGTCTCAATTCTGCTCAATATATTTTCCTAAAAATTTGTAAATTCAAGATATATTGTGATGATACATGTAAATGTATATACTTGTATGTGTACTGTACATAATTTAAAAAGTCTTATGTACATGCATATATGTGATTTTGTGTGTGTTTTCTATAGTCATTTTTATTTGACAGCTATTTTGACAAAATATCCAAGGTGAACAGTTTTCACCATTTATAGATGCTACTTAACAGAAAACTGTTTAATAGCTCTTCTTAATTAAATCAATATCTTGGAATGATATATATGTACATATATATACTGCTTTCTATGAAGAATTGTTTTGTGCAATTTAATAAACTATAGCATATGATGTATCAATTTTAGGCTAGTGAATTTCTGAATTAATTACCTCATATATCATATTCTCATATCTTAAATATTTCAAATATTAATACGATAATTTTGCATATTTTTCACAAGTTTTAGTATTTAAAACAACATCACTAAAAGTCTCTTACTATTTCATGAAGCATTTCTTCGTTTCACTTTTTGTCACAACTTGTACAATAATAATTTAAATTTTATTTAAATTCTGCTAGGAAATTCTGGGGCAAAGGTTAATATATTTAGTTTTCATCAACAAACTATTTCACTTTTCCTACATTTGTTAATGTTATTTTAGTTTGGAATAGGACTAGGCATTGTTTATGACTGCTGAGATCGACACTTCCATGCACTTCTGCTTCTCCTCTCGCAGATGTAGGACCATTCTAAGAGGATGCAGACGTTATTAGCACTGCTGAGGCAGAGTCTTCCTTTGTCAATGTATGGCTTACTAACATGCTCAGTATTAGCAGATACGTATTTTTGCTAGAATTTATATTGTTAATTTGCATACCATCTCCTTTAAGGAACAAAACAAGCTCAAAATATCCAAGTTCTCTGTCATTTACAGAGTGGACTTTTCTCTCTCCAAAAAAATTTTTTTTTGGAAAATCGACACTTTTCAAGAATAACTACTTTGAATACTGGATGTCATCCAAAGTATTTAATAGTTATTCAATATTAATAACCAAATAAAATGCTCATCTAATTAACTGATATTGATAGAAGAAAGTTTAATAATTTCAAGGCTTTAAACTAAATGGTCAGCCACCCTTGATAAGTGATCTGCTTATATCAGCTCTGAACACCTCTGAGGTAAAAATGATCAACTTTGCTCACCTGTTGTAAGAGAACAAAGCAGATAAGTGAAGTAACTTACTCGAGGCTCTGAAGCAAAGCTGCAGCAGAGAAAGAGCTACAGTCGCTTTTAGTTGAATTTTCAAACCATCCAAAAACTGTTAAAGAAATGTTTACAATTAGGCAAGATGAAAGCACTTTCCAGTTTAAAAAATCTCCTTAAAGTCATTGGATGAGAGCTACACTCAGGATGATAAAAATAGTTCTCAGTTGCTCCAGATGGTAAGACAGTTCTGAATTATTCCAGATGATAAGACAGTTCCTAGTTATTCCAGATGATAAGACAGTTCCCAGTTATTCCAGATGGTAAGACAGTTCTTAGTTACTCCAGATGGTAAGACAGTTCTCAGTTACTCCATATGGTAAGACAGTTCTCAGTTATTCCAGATGGTAAGACAGTTCTGAGTTACTCCAGATGGTAAGACAGTTCTTAGTTATTCCAGATGGTAAGACAGATCTGAGTTACTCAAGATGATAAAACAGTTCCCAGTCCCATTGATACATGTCCTTCTGTTCCTCACAAAAGATGGCACTCCCCTCACCTCCTACACAGCAAGCTGATGCTCTTTTTTGACAGCGTTTTAGGCATCTAAATAAATAAACCATCTACTTTAGCTTTCCTTCTACTAAGACTTCTACTGACTTTGGGGCAATGCCATTTTCTGCTCCAGGTCTACGAAATTTCCTAAAGAAAATTGCTTTGTGTAAAATTCTAGATTTTGTTCCAAAGTTGTCTTAGTTTTTGATCCTTCTGTGCAATTTGTTTCTTGATCCTGTAACACTGTAACAGTTTAAAGATAAGGTTGAAGTAAAAACAACTGCCAAACCTTGCCAAGACAGGATAAGAGGGTTTTGAAAATGTTCCTGCGTCTGAAAATGGTGTTACTCTAGGCCAAAGTTGGTTGCTCCAAAGTTGCAAATGAGACTTTAGGTGATTGCCCAGGTAGCCAGTTGTCTCTGTCATCTATTGCACATTTTGGAAGTTGCTTGATTGCATTTCCTGTTTACTCAAGTAATATTATTTCTCTTCTCAGGTCTTCAATAGGGTTGAAGACTAGACAGTTGTAGTTATATTCCTCTCATGACTTAGCCAAGCCATTTCTAATACAAGACTTAGACTCTTTCGGATAGTATAATTGTTGAAACACTTAGCAGATGTTTCTTGCTTAATATTGTTTATGATGGTTGTAATTCTAATTTTTATACTTGATATCTGTTCTTATTGTATATAGTTTGTGTTGGATTTGGAACTCTCTTATTTAGACAAAAGGGGGAGGTGCTATGGAAACTCCTTCAGCCAATGCCCTTTGAAAGGCTGGACCACTTTGGGCATGGTTTTGGGTACTATAAAAACAGATGTAAAAGCGTTCTCTCTTGCTCTCTCTCTCTCTCTCTCTCTCTCTCTCTCTCTCTTTCTCTGCTGCTGGATTTGGTTACTGTTCCCTGCTTGAGTCTACCCCTAAAGAACCCTCTATTATACTCCATTCTGAGCTAGCTGGGACTACTTTATTGTACTTTATCGGAATCCACTACATGAGGTTTTAGAAAATATTTTTTGTTGTTTATGCAAATAGTTCATGCTATTTACAGAACTCATGCTATCCGCCTTTGTGCTTGGTCACTCTGAAGCTTTATCCCGAGCCCGGTCATCCAGGGTGCATACACCTTCACCACCAGGCTCCTTCTGTACTGAACACAAGATCATTCTATGGTGTGAGCTTGCATGTTTTTATTTTGATCATTTTTTTCATATTCTTTTATTTTTTCATACAAAAAATTTTACATTTCCTCCCCTTCTCCAAGTCCCCCCCGACAGAAGGTGGGAGAAGATGAGCAAGGAGGTTAGGACCATGAGGGGCTGGACCACCCACTGAGACAGTGTGCCTGATCTAATGGGAGCTCACCAAATCCACCTGGACCGGGACTAAACGAGCATATGATCAAACTGGACGCTCTAAATGTGGCTGCCAATGGGGGCAGACTGAGAAGCCATCAACAATGACACTAGGACCTATCTCTTCTGCATGTATTATTTTTTTGGGAACCTAGTCTATTTGGATGCACACCTTCCTAGGCCAGGATGGAGGGGGGAGGGCCTTGGTCTTCTCACAGGGCAGGGCACCATGCCCTCTTTTAAGGAAGCAGCGGGAGAGAGGAGGGGGGAGCGGGAGGGAACGGGGAGGAGGGGAGGAAATGTAAATTTTTTGAATGGAAAACAATAAAAGAATATGGAAAAAATAACTAACTTTATATGGAAAAGCAAAAAGTCCAGAATAGCCAAAACAATCCTATACAATAAAGGAACTGCTGGAGGCATTACCATCCCTGACTTCAAACTCTTATTACATACAGAGCTTGCATGTTTTAAACAGGAAATATGCTTATCTACTTTAGTTGGGTCTAGGAACACAGCCTTTTCCAGGACTTTGTCTTCTTTTTAATGTCATACAATGGTGAAACAAGTCTTTCAGGCCTTAGAATCCCTGACGTATTTCAGACTCTTAAATACACCTTGTCTTGAAGAGAAATAGAAAGAGCTACTTTTTTACTGAGTTTACGACCGAGAGTAGTATGTGCTGGGTTCTGCTTCTGTGGTCTTGCTTCCTTCAACTCTCAACAATCCTCACCTGGAGAAACAGAAATAACTATTCTAACCTTGTCAGTTCTATAAACATGTTTACTCATGGTCCTTTGTCATGTACGCTAAAATTCAAGCCATTAACTCATAGATAACAAAAAAAAAGTTTAGAAAGATGCTGTATGGCACATAAATGTAAGGAACACTGGATTGGATCATGGCTCAGTTCCTCAGCACACTGGCTTGCTTGCTCCCAGTGTGAAAGGAAGTGGAGTTATGCAACGCTGAGCCATCACTGCAGTGAAACTGAGTTTTCCCGCGTTCCTAGTGGTTCTTGGCTTCTTGGAGATCTTTTTTTTTTTTTATAACAGTCTCTGGTGTAGGAGGGTCCTTCTGTATTTGGGTTGCTTTTATTGGTTAATAAAGAAACTGCCTTGGCCTTCTGATAGGGCAGGACTTAGATAGACAGGATAAAGAGAACAGAATGCTGGGAAGGGGACAGAGTTAGAGAAAGCTGCCGCCATGAAGCCTGCCAGGTCAGAGATGCTGAATCTTTCCTGGCAAGCCACGACTCATGGTGACACACAGATTATTAGAAATGGGTTAAACAAATATGTGAGAGTTAGCCAATAAGAGGCTAGAGCTAATGGGCCAGGCAGTATTTCAATGAATACAGTTTCTGTGTAATTATTTCGGGTATAAGCTAGCCAGGCACCAGGCGGCGGGAGCCGGGTGGCCGCAGGGATGAAAAGCAGGCCCATGTGCCTCTTACTACAAGTCTCAAATTAAAAACCCCAAATTAAAAATATTGTAGTTACCAAGTGTTAGACTGGAACATTTTGCTATTAAGTCTGGTCAGAATGTAGCAACCCCTAGTTCTTCCCCTTAGAGACCTTTCAGTCAACTTTAACATACACCTTTTAATGTGAAATTCCAAATATACCTTCTCTTCTGATGACATTTTGTTTTTTGCTTACTTTAAAAAAACCCAAATCTTACATTACAACTTAATTGTAATGTAATATTAACTCGAGGGTTAAGATGTTCATCCAAACAATAATGATGAATGAAAATATATATATACAATGGAAGGAATACAGGAGAGTCTTGAGTTTTTGAACTCATCTTGAACCATAGGCACATGCACTAGTAGAACTCTACCACTAAACAAAACCGCAGGACTTCTTGGTTCTCCTTTGGTCTCTTTGAGGCATCAAAGAGTTTTGTTCACTTGGATGACGTTTAGAAACTGCTAATGTTATTTTAATTTGAGATGAGTGTTACAAAACGGAAGAAAACAGGGAGGTTTGCCATGGGCATGCAGATCATACCAGGCCAGGAGGAAGAAACCTCCTGGGAAAAATGTAAGAATTCCTATACTTAGATGGGAAGTATGGAGTTTATATTTACAATTGGTCAGTTGTCATTTTTCACAATTGTTAACTGTGAGATTAATACATTTTATGAAAAATTCAGAATATTTTTACGTTTGATAAATATTTCTGTAATTAATATAGAAAATATACTGTACTAGTCTCTGATGACAATAGCTGTTAACAACCAGACAATTTGCCTAAAGTATTATCATTATTAGCATAACCAACATTGTTCTAATGCATAACATATAAGTATTAGGAAATTGTATATGCTAGGAAAGTAAATATGTAAAGAATACTTAGCTGCTTATTTGTTTGTCATTGGTGCTACCATATTGTCTTTATTCTTTTTTAAAAAATGGTTCCATTGTATGCATAATATGATGTATTTCAATATAAATAATAAAAGGAGAGTCTAATATTATTGCTCTTATATTAGGGACATAATGAAGGCTGCTGTTTCTATTATCTGCTCTAATGATATAACTGTGAAACAGTTGCTGGTATTCATGTGTTTGTATAACCAACTGGGAGCTCAGAGAGATAGTAAATCACTGCAGATCAAGCACAAGCTGAGAGTGGCCCCAGAAACTCGCCTGTTTAATCTTAATGTTCATAAAATGTGATAAGTTATAATTTATTATAAAATTTGTAACTGCCACACATTTCTAATTAATGTCAGGGCCTCAAAAGGATGTTAAAAATTGAATTTGTACTAGATAATTTTATCAAACTATGCAAATATATTTCATTCTACTAGTACAAAGTAGAAATGATTCTATTTATATATAAATATATATATACAAAAATACCCTAACTTATTTTTAATTGAAGATAGTTATTTAGATAAGGCTGAACTGCTGTTATTTCTAATGGAGATAAATACATACTGATTAATCAACACCCTAGTAATACAAATATATATGTATATATCTATACATATCTATCTAGATATCTCTTTCATTCCGGCTTTCTTTCTTTCTTTCTTTCTTTCTTTCTTTCTTTCTTTCTTTCTTTCTTTCTTTCTTTCTATTGGCTTCATCAGCATTCATCAACATTCAAAAGAAATAACAGATGATGGAATTATGATTTTTTAAACATTGTGTAATGAAAAAACTTGATTCTGTTTCAGTCACTTGAGATGAAAGAGGTTACCGGTGTTCTGATAATGCCTGTTTTTTGTTCTGGTGTATAAAGCAGGGTACTAGTGTGATGCTAAAGGGAGAAAAGCCATATCGTTAGTAACCAGAGAGCCTAAAGGGCTCTTATTACATGTCTCTCATTTCGTTTTACCTCTCATTTACCTGTAGCAATGAGGTGTGAAAATTGCTCTTTGGTTGTCTTAAGTATCAGTAAATGGCATCATGCGCATTTCTTTGCAGCTTAATGGAAATGGGTGAGAGTCACCTTACGTTTAATTCCTGTGTATAAATGAAAAAGGTAATATGTGAAATGGTGTTGTACTTCTGCTCCAGTGAATGAATCATTAGCGCCTTCAAGTCAAGTAGCAGCAAGTTCTCCTTCATAAGATCTTTTTTACATGAAAGTACTTTCCAAGTCACTACATCCTTGCACAAATTGCTCAATGAAATTTAAATTAGCTCATGAAATATACTTTTTACCTGGTTAGTAGCCAGCTAGAACCATATTCAGGAATGGCATTAAGTTCTTTTCAAATAGAATATTAATTTCTCATTCAATATATGAACAGATGCAACTATTTAAAATCATTGTTGTTTTGAAATAATGTGTTTATGTTGCTCAGTTTGGCTTGTAAGTCCTAAGTTCAAGCCATTCTCCTGTGTCAGTAAGCAAAATGGTTGGAGTTATAAACACACACCACAATGTCCAGTACAAAAGTGCAATTTCTTTTACTTTATTATATAAATATTTAAAACTGTCCCCTGTCTAAATAAATAAAGTTAGAGGATATCAAATTTTTGAGGTTTTAAAAAATTCTTTCCTTTAAGATAAGTTAATTTCATATATATTAACTTAACTTTTAAGAACTTAGTTAAAAATAAATTGGAATTTCCATCCCTTTCAGTTTGCTTTGATTTTATTTGGAGTGTTAAATGTCTTTCTCTTCCTTCTGTTTGATGAATGTATTTGGCAAGACAGTGAGATGTTGAGTATAATAGCTAGTCTGCATTGGAAAGATTCTTCAAAGAAAATTTAATATTGCCCATTTTCAAGCATGTCTTGTGTGATAATTTTCACACACACACACAATTAGGTATAAAAATTAAAGCAAGCTTTGTCAAGTGTATGTAAGAATGTGGATTCATATAAGAGAAATAAAATTATTTCAAAGAATTCAATAAACACTTTGCACTGTCCTCCATTAGTTTTGCTTTTTTGCCTAAGATCCTGCAGTCTCTTTATTATCCAATTATTCATAAATGCTATTAATTTCTCCTGATTAAAACTTCGAGGATCCAGCTTAAAAACTTCTGAAAATTTTCATTTCTGTCAGGTTCAATGTAACTGGATTTATGTTGAGGTCCTTGATCCACCTGGACTTGAGTTTTGTGCATGGCATAGATATATATCCATTTGAAACTTCTACCTGTTTCATTCAGTTATGCCAGGACTGTTTGTTAAAGATGCTTTCCTTTTTTATTATACCATTTTGGCTTTGGAACAACCTAGATGATTCTCAACTGAAGAATGGATAAAGAAAATGTGTGTACATAAGTGACCCCAAAAACTCTACTAACAAACTTCTACAGCTGATAAATACCTTCAGTGATGTGGCAGGATACAAGATCAACTCAAAAAAATCAGTAGCCCTCCTATACACAAAGGATAAAGAAACAGAGAGGGAAATCAGAGAAACATCACCTTTCACGATAGCCACAAATAGCATAAAGTATCTTGGGGTAACACTAACTAAGGAAGTAAAAGATCTATTTGACAAGAACTTTAAGACCTTGAAGAAAGAAA
>PVIU01024487.1:0-25469 GCA_004026605.1 Ondatra zibethicus
GTTCTCCTCACACTGCTCCCCACAGTGCTCCTCACACTGCTCCCCACAGTGCTCCCCACAATGCTCCCCACACTATTCCCCACAGTGCTCCTCACACTGCTCCCCACAGTGTTCCTCAAACTGCTCCCCACAGTGCTCCCCACAGTGCTTTACAGGAGAAGCAAAAGTGAAGGTGAAAACTTTCACATAATACGGATTCTCTGAAAACACTGCTAAACTAGGATGGCTAGGCCGCTGCCCCTTTAGTGAGTGGATGATCCCAGGAAGCCATGGGAGATGGGTCATCACTGCCTACAATACAGCAATTCTTACAGCCCTTCAGGTTCTTTTGGTTTAATTTAGTTTGGTTTTATATTTAAAACTGGAAAATCTAAATTGCAACTGAGGCCATGGCATGATGAACTCTGTATATGCTGAAGAAATATCTTTCTCTTCTTTCTCCCATGTTCTTTTTCATGTTCTTCCAACTGGTCACTTACATGTTTTTCTTCTTCTTTTCCTTTTCTTTCATCTGTTCTAACAGATTACACTATTTTTCCTATTCCTTACACAGGACCCTCAGAGCCGTTGCTAGTTCCCACATTACTTTTTCATGCTATTGCTCTCTTCGTGGCTACAGAAGTTATAGAGCCCTGTTCTTAGAATACTCCTCAGAAGAAGAAAATATATCCAGAGAGGATGCTTTGCTGCCAAGGTCTATGACAGTGATAGATTTTTACAGAGTTTCATTTCATTTCTAATAAACTTACATTAGATGTTTCTGAAAAACAGATGGACTTAAAAGAAATTAGGTAGCAGTATAGGGGGCAATGATTGCATGAAAGGAGATTAGGATTTAAAAGATACTATAGAGCCAGAGAGAAGGGTCAGCAGGTGAAGGCACCCATGGACAAGTCTGATGACCTGAGTTCAATACCCAGGATTTATCCGACACAAGGAGAGCCAGTTCTTGGGTTGCCCTCTGACCTCCACATGCAGGCTCCTCCAACAGACAATAAATAAAATGTTTTAAAAGTGACTATATGAAATGCCAAATGACAATGTTTACAGAAAATAATGTATCAAGCACAGACAGGTAACAGTGAGAGCCTAAATTGATAAAATGGGATTTAATCTAGATGGTATAGAAGCCCATGTCTTCTCTGTGCCCTAAATTTTTCCTCAGATAACTTGGTGGGATCTTTTAAATAACACGCATATTGGTCACATGATAGTAAAATTATTTCATCTCTAACAAAACAGAATTTCACACTACAGGTCTTTTTTAGTGGGACAAATTTGTGGTTGCAAATTACAAACCCTCCCTTCCTCTGCACTTCCTTCACCACTGTATGTACGGTGTGTGCAATTAAAGCATGCGGAGCCAGCATATAAATAACTCTGGGTTTGCTAACAAAGCTAGTCAGCACATCAACTCATTTTATACAATCCTTTTCAATGTGTTACAAGGTCTTACAGACTCAAGGGCAAAAGAGCCTGGCCTTGAAAGTCGTGAATAGTTCGGAGAAAAAAAATAAGTATACGAAGGCATATTTTGTAGAATAAATAAAATACACCAAAATTATAAAGGCAGGAAGAAACAAAAGAGGTATGAAAAGGCCTTTTTAAGAGTAGGGCTGAAGTGCTGAAACTTTATTGACAAGTTGCTCGGAACTAGGTATTAAAGGCAACTACTCCCAGCACTAGAAATGGAAGAACG
The DNA here is from genome assembly GCA_004026605.1 of Ondatra zibethicus. Taxonomy (NCBI): domain Eukaryota; kingdom Metazoa; phylum Chordata; class Mammalia; order Rodentia; family Cricetidae; genus Ondatra; species Ondatra zibethicus. The sequence continues at coordinate 1,700 of PVIU01024487.1, forward strand.
GGAATTTTTAACGACACTGAGAAGCTCTGTGAACCAGAGCCCTCTGTGAGATAAACCTTAAGCATCTAGAATGAATGGAATTAATGAGTTCATGTTCCATAAACTGAAGACTTTAAAACATGAAAAGAAAAATTTCTTGTAAATCCAAAATGATAGGCTAACTGGCTATTTAGCTGATCTGGTTAGTTTAGATTCTAGGTGGGTTTTTCCGCGGGGGTTGGGGGAAGAACTGGGGTTTGAGCTGTGGGAGCTCCTTCTTCTCCTTCAGCCAATAGCCTTTAAGATACCAGCCCACTTGGGCGTGGTCTCTGATACTGTAAACACAGCTGTAAAGCGTGTGCTCGCTCTCTTGCTCTCTTGCTCCCAGCTCTTCCAGCTGGTAGACTCTGTTCCTGGCTCCCCATAGGGTAATCGAAACCCGGTCTCCCACACTTAAACATGCAGACATGCAGTACTTTTTTTTTTTTTTTTTGGTTTTTCGAGACAGAGTTTCTCTGTAGCTTTGGAGCCTGTCCTGGAACTAGGTCTTGTAGACCAGGTTGGCCTCAAACTCACAGGGATCCGTTTGTCCCTGCCTCCCAAGTTCTGGGATTAAAGGCATGTGCCACCCCCAACCCACTCCTAAAAGCCTCCCTTCTCCAACAGGGCTGTTTGTTGGTTTGTTTTTCTTCTTGGTGTGAAATCCTGTGTTCAACCTTAGCTACACGCCTAAAATAAGGCAGGTATTCACCCATTTAAAGGGGAGAAATGTAACTCACTCATGTTCCAGATGATCAAAATTTGCATGGCCCAGGGAGTTCCCAGAACATTCTGGAGAGCCTTTCAACCAAAATGATGGTAGATAATGCTCGTATTTTAGTGAGCAACCTTGCTGCCAGACCCAGAAGGAAAGGACTAGTTAGCTCCTCTGTGGGCATCTACTGTCAGCATGACATGGAGAAAGCTCTCCAGCAGTCATGCCTAGCACTGCAGCCATTACACGCATTTGAAACATGCTGTTTTTCAGTATTTCATAATATCTACTTCACTGTACTAATTTCTCTACAATTCCAACCTTGAACTGCTTTCTTCTTTCAGAATGAAGAAATCACTACAACTTTCTTTGAACAGTCAGTGATTTGGGTTCCTGCAGAAAAGCCTATCGAAAACCGAGATTTTCTGAAAAATTCTAAAATTCTGGAGATTTGTGATAATGTGACCATGTACTGGATCAATCCCACTCTAATAGCAGGTATGGTATCCTATTCCCAACCTCCTGCTCCTTCCAATGATGCTAATATGCTAGGCACAGTGATATACCTCTGCATTCCCAGATATCCAGGAGTCTGAGGCAGGAAAATTTTGAGTTCAAGGCCAACCAGAGCAATATACTATCTATATACTTTATGGAACTACAGGTGTGTGTGTGTGTGTGTGTGTGTGTGTGTGTGTGTGTGTGTGTGTGTGTGCTACTATAGCAATATACAACAGAGCAATATACTATGTCAAAGAAAAGATAGTAACAGGTTAATGTTTCAAGCATTGAGAGACCACATTTCTATGAAAACAAATGATCGGTTTATACCTTCTTGGATGAAACTGTATATGCTGACTGTGGCGAAGAGGGAATTTTTCACAGCCAAGTTATAAATCAGATAAATTAATGCTGACAGGCTTTTAAAATATCTCAGGAAAGGCAACACCACCCTAATGTGACCAGTGATAGCAAAAAGCTAATCTATCTTTCTTTGTACATCGATATTCATTGCAGCAGGGATACCAGACTATTCCTCAAAACCACAGTGGACCCAACCCAAGAACTGGGGAGAGATGAGACCAAATAGTGCACTGCCGTCTCAAGAATTCTCATGTCCAATGACACTCCCCTGAGAATATATGACAATCGTGGCAGGACAACTTCTTTAGGAATGTTTGAAGAATCACTATAAATGGAATTGAAGGTTAGAGGTCCAGAGCAGAAAAACACAACTTTCAATTCAAGAAGACAAAGGTCCCTAGACACCTTATTCTGTCTAGCTGACACAGACTTTGGCCTCCCTCACTTTGCACATAGACTACTATATTACTCAAGACAGGACAGTACCAACAGTGCAGGCCTCTACTGGTATTATTTACAAGTTTTTTTTTTTAAGATGACAAAATGCAATCTGGTATCCTAGACTGAATGCTGCAAAACAAATAACACGAATGAAAATATTGATGAATAAAGTCTGTAGTTTAGTTAATGGCAATGAACCAATACTTACGGATTAGTTTTGACAATTGGACCATAGTTGTGTAAGAAAGCAAGAGGAACAGAGTGAAAAAATGCATAGGAACCTATACTTTCACCAAGTCTTCCACAGACCTAAGTTAAAAATCAATAATACATATCACCCTATGGCTCAGGAGTTAGAGCACTGGTCTAATAAAAATAAATAAGACACTGGGGGTGCTAGAGAGATTTCTCAGTGGTTCAGTGCACTTGCTGCTCTTGCAAAGAACCCAGATTCAATTCCCAAGTACCCGCAGGTGATTCACAACCATTTCAACTCCAGTTTTCAGCTATCTGATACCCTCCTCTGGCCTCTGTGGGCACTGTATGTATGTGGTGCCCAGACATATATGCTGGCAAAACACCCATGTATGTAAAAACTTAAATAGAAAAAACGAGGCACAAAAGAGAAGAAATGGGAGGGAAGCTGAGACCAAATCAAATCAAGCAATGAGGAAATATTTTTGAGCACTTGCAGCTAAAATCACTGAGGGAGACAGAAGTCCCTTGTCTTGTTGTCAACTGACTCTACTACTAAGAAAAGGGGTAAGTGTTTGATGGCAAACAAGCAATGAAGTTGGTGAGAAGGGAAATAGTCTCTGAACTATCGACTTAGAGAGCTAGGAAATGCAGCCCACGCATGCTAAACTATAGCAGTCAAAAGACAGACAAAAATTAGCTCTCCCTAACTGTTGTCCTCCTAGACACTTCTCTCACAAGTGTTTGCAAAGTAATGGCATCACAAGTTTGCGTTTACTATCTCAGTTTCTGAATTGCAAGACTTTGAGGAGGATGGTGAAGATCTTCATTTTCCCACCAATGAAAAAAAGGGGATTGAACAGAATGAGCAATGGGTGGTTCCGCAAGTAAAGGTGGAGAAGACCCGTCACACCAGACAAGCAAGTGAGGAAGACCTTCCAGTAAATGACTATGTGAGTTCTGGCCCCTGCACTCATTTTCAGGGCAGAAACAAAAGAACGCTCATAAAGCTTACTACCTCTCAAGGCAGTCGGAAAAATTATGACTTTAACAAACATTTAAGAAACTTGACCTCTCCAGAGAGTACATTCACAACCAATTTTGATGTCTACATCTCCATGATTTGGCTCAGACATTTAATTTCTCACCAGCCTCCCAACTCAGAGTCGAATAGTTTTCTCCTGTTTGGTGAGACCCCTCCCTAAAAAGTTTTTCCCTCCAACACTGTCTTCTTCTTCTTCTTTCAGACTGAAAATGGAATCGAATTTGACCCCATGCTGGATGAGAGAGGTTATTGTTGTATCTATTGTCGTCGAGGCAACCGCTACTGTCGCCGAGTCTGTGAACCTTTACTAGGTTACTACCCATATCCATATTGCTACCAGGGAGGACGAGTCATCTGTCGCGTCATCATGCCTTGCAACTGGTGGGTGGCCCGCATGCTCGGGAGAGTCTAATAGGAAGTTTAAGTTCAAATGCTTAGTTAGCCTTCTGTTAGCCGACATATAATAAATGCATGCTATCCAATGACTTTCTGTCTGTGAGGCATTTGCCTCCTAGTAGCCTAGTCTCCAGAATTACTTTTAGGTTATTCCTCTCTTCCTGATCTAATAAACTTCTACATCATCATCAATGGGCTTGTTGCTGATGAACACAGTGGGTAAGTGTTTGCGAGAATACACCTGGCAATTGGAATAGATCCACCTGACATGGATGACAAAAATATCAGTTTGCACTACATCAACAGACTTGGGTAAAGCATAACAGTTTCCAACTCCCATATTTTTACTATTCAGTTTTAACAAAGTTAAAATGAAGGGATGATGACAAAATGGCCCCAGAAGCAATGAATAAAAGCATAAAATTGTGTGCATGGTGCCAGTGCTTAATTACCTGAAAGGCATGCTGTGGACTTGTTTAAGTGTCCATAAAGCTGCTGGTCAGGCAGCTAGTCACAGCAGGCCCGCGCTAAAATATGCTAACTGCTCAGACTCAGCGAAGGAGAAAGGTAACTTAGCAAAGGGGGTCCCGGGTCTTCCTCCTGAGAATGGGAACTCGACTTTGGACAAATTCAACATCTTAGAACCTTGATATCTAACTTCTCTTCAGATCAGCATCTGGCTATATAATGTTCCAAGGCATTTTCTGAAACACAAAGACTAATGAATAAAATTCATTGAAGCAGACTTAAGAAATTACTAAAGTTAAAAATTAAAAAATGTGTTTTTTCCTCCCAAACTACAGGGAACTATCAATTTGCTACTTAAAGGAGAGGTAAGACCTAGTTCCCAATTACCCCATGTTTTCCTTAGGAATAGAAAAGAGCATAAAGAGGAAAGGAAAAAATGGTTGGAGGGTGATGTCCAACCTTGCAGTGTCCCTGCAAGGTTGTTTCAAAGCTCATGCTCTTCCAGTCTGTCACCCCTTGCAGTTTTATTTGAACATCACAAAAGTATCTGCAGGCCAGGAAGTCGTCATATTCTTCCACTTCACCAGTTTAGAAAATACATAGAAAGAACTATGACCAAGATTGATTTAAGATTAATAAGTTATTAATTACTTACATACAAACCATACTTAGAATATTAAGTCACAAAATGAAAGTACAATCAAATATATCTAGCATTGAAATGTTTCCTCTTTATTAATGACTTAAAAGGCACCAGACCTTTTTGAATTACTTCAATTATAACAGGGATTAATATATGTTTGAAATAGACAAATGAGAAAGATGAGATCAATTTTAGGCTGTATGAACTTAGTGATGCTAGTTATCATTTTTAAATAAATTACTCTTTTTAACACTGTTTCCAATGATTAGCCAATAACTTTAAGTTCCTGAGACATTCAAAATTGGATAGTCTCTAGGATGCTATATGCACTGTGTTCTGTGGAGGATTCAAATTAAGTTGAAAGCATTTCCTAAGAACAACGACAAGAATACATGATCATAATTAATACAGAAATGTATTCAAAACTGACTGCAGTTGTATTTCCTAGGTACATGTGCTACACATATACCTATACACACCCATCCAGAGAAGTATAGACTGTTCTATGTAACAGTTTTGAATTCAGGATTCCTATTCACATTTTCCCCTCCTTTCTGTCTCTTCTTTTCCCTCTTCCTCTCTGGCTTCATTCTAGAATATGAACCCAGGGTCATGTGCATGTGAGACACAGAAAGCATTTTTTGTTCAAATAACATACCTCAACCCACTAATAATTTTACAGGGGGAAAGTATGAGTCCTTTGGTGAGGCAGACTGTCAAGATCAAACAGGGAAAGAAAGAGCATGTTTAAAGAAGCATTCAAACCATATCTTGGTTTATGGGAAAGAAAACACTGCCACAAATAAGCAAACAAATCCCAAATACATTGGCGTATTTCAGCTTAGGCACAAAGCCAGAATGGAAAAGGAGACAATGTGATCCCACTCTTGCCCCAGCTTTTCGTCCTCCTTTTAATACTGTGTAGAGACTTTATGCCTCATGCTACACTCAGATCAATTCAATTAGAGCTAGAACAGCCTCACTTCCTCCTGCCTCTCTTCCTTATGCCAACTTCTCAATCACAAGGAAGAACATTGAAGAAATACTGACGTCCCATGTGTATGTTTCACGTGTGTGTGTGTGTGTGTGTGTGTGTGTGCACATGCGTGTGTGCGTGCGTGCGCGCACTGGGTGACTGCCAAGTTCCCTCAGAGGCCAGAAGAAGGCACAATATCCTGTAAAAATGAAACTATAGACAGCTATAACTGTGTGTGATTGAAACCCAACCCTAGTCCTTTGCAAGAACAGCAAGTGCTTTAACAGCTAAGCCATCTCTCCAGCCCCCTGTATTCAGTATTTTAAGTAATCTCTCCACTGGCAGAAATTTAAATGTATCTTTGTCTTCTACTCCAGGCTCTCACCAAATGCTACCAACTCTCCCTCGTAAACCATCCTTCAATTAGTTTATACTCAGTTCATACTCTTAGCCTTAACTGTGACAATCTGTCTTTGCTGAGGTTTCCAGGTTGTAGATTAAAGTTAACATAAATGCTTTTACGCAAAGTTTACTTTTCACATAGAGATTTTATTAATATCATTTTCTTACCTGAAAGCTTCTTATTATATTAAAGATCAGGTATGGCTCACGTACAAGGCATTACTAACCAAACCACTCTCAATGGCCACCTCTGACCCATTTTTCCCTCTCACTACCATTTCTTCCCCCCTTGACAATTCTCTAACACCTTACTTTCATGTTCTGTTTGTCCAGTCATTCCATCATCTCTTTTCTCTCTTGCCTACACATGAAGTCTAAATCTTCTGCATTCCAGTATTGTATCTAAAGTGTTTGGGGAACTCCTGAATATATTTTTGTATGCAACAACACAGAAAAGGAGGACAACAGAAAAGAGAGGAGGTTAGAAAAGAGTCCAACTATAAAGCTCTTTGGAACATCACAAAAAGTTAGCACTGAGCTTTGTTCAAATTGGCGATGAATGTTTTCTTACTAAAATCCATTTCTGCATTCCTCATCCTCTGACAATTACAACAATGCTCTAATCCCAGAATGATCAAATGTCCCCATTAACTGCCCACAGCCCAGTGACCTATTTCCATTATAAAACTGCAGGCTTCTGCATTTTAATACCAGGTTTCAATAATTCTAAGTATATGGGGAGGGGGAAGGCAAAAGGCATAACTTCTGCAAAATCACAAGAATTATATTACCGCTCAGATTCTTTGGGAATCTAAATTCCAATTAAGAAAAGTCAGGTGAGGCAAAGCCATCCATCGCTCCCCCTGAGCAGAAGGACAGTGTGCATTACTGTGTTCAGCGCCTTCCTGCACACCTAAAATGGTTCTTTGGCAGAACTAGGGGCAAAGAAAATCTATTTTGAGTTTTTATATATAAGGCTCACTGTCTGGCTGAGTCCAAAACTGTCACTTTGGCTCCTAACGTCTAACGCTGAAAGCTTACTGAGATAAATATGGACCTTCTCATTCAGCCTGTCAGGAAATGCGTGGATCTATTTTATTTATACCCTTAAAAATGATTTCACTTTGGCTTTCCTTTTTTAAAGAAGTTTCATCTAGGGCTTAATTTTGCTGACAGCATGCTGTTCCCTAACAAGAAAGAAAAGTGACTCCATATTCAAAACCAGGTATGAGTATATATACAAAAATTATTGTCCCTGACATCACAGAAGTCCTGCTCCAATGTCTCCTAGAGTATTTCAAATCAATCTCCATGAAAGTCACGTATCCAATAACCACGTGATTTCTTTAGGTGAATATTCTGTTCCAGTATTTATAGACTAAGAAGTAAATAGTCACTTGTCTACTTACTGCTCTGGTATTTGGTTCTGTTTACCTATATCTTTCTCTACTTTCTTAACTTCATATTTATGCCTATTATCCTTGGTAAAAGGGCTCTAAAAGACAGGCCTATTGAACCAAAGAAAACAGACCAAGCCACAAGAAATCCTTCATCCAAAACAAATGGCAGCAACAACCAAAAGACTGCAGTAATTCCATAATGCTGAGCTGATCTCTGACAGTGATATTAATGCACTGTTTACATCTGTCCTTCCCTAATTGATGCTATCATCTGCCATTGTGAATTTTCCACTGACAGCAGTATGTCTGCTGCTCTTCCAGAGATATTGGCTACTAAAATACGACTCAGGCTTACACTGTTATCAGTCTTCCTTGAGCCAAAAGCAAGACACTTGCCAAGGGCAAGGGACTTAAGGGTACAAGACCTAGCCACAGTTGAGCAAAAAAAAGGCAGGAGTGTAAGTGCCAAGAGATAGAAGACAGGATTTGAGCTTGTTTATTTTACAAAGGAACCCAGATTTATTTCACACGGGTTTGCCAACTCACAAACTCTCTGTGCCACCTGAAATCCATTCCTTGGTGTGAAGGTTACCTATTACACAGCAACATTGTTTGAGTCATGTATATCTAATAAGCCACTGTGCAGTAACCTGACCCCACCAATTCTTCCAATAATAGCCTTTGGTGTTTTGGTCATGCTAAATCACATTATTCTGAAATCAAAATGGTTTGTGGTTGACCTTTTCTATTTCCTGTTTCTCTAAATTACTTCTCCTTTTAAGAGTGTCTCCCTCTAAGGTCATACCAACCTAGGACAACTGTCACACTAATACTTCCAACAGCCGAGGGATAACCAGCATTAAGCTTGACAATGAAAATAAGGTGTCCTTGTTTTATAGCATTTATAAAATACTTTGTATGATACAATCTGTGGACTTTAAACAATTAAGATATGGTGTAGAAAGGTCTTCTGTATTTGTGAAGCTTTCATTGGTGAATAAAGAAAACTGCCTTGGCCTTTTGATAGGGCAGAAATCAGGTAGGCGGGGTAGACAGAATGGAATGCTCGGAGAGAGAAGGCAGTGTGGCAGACGCCATGGTTCTCCTGCCTGAGACTGATGCTGGTTAGAAGCTTTCCCGGTCAAACACGACCTCGTGGTAAACACAGATTAATAGAAATGGGTTAGATCAAGAGTGAGAGTTGGCCAATAAGAGGCTAGAGATAATGGGCCAGGCAGTAATTAAATGAATACAGTTTCTGTGTAATTATTTCAGGAGTTAAGCTAGCTGGGCACTGGGAACGTGGCCCATTCCTCAGACTACAAAGATACTATAAGACAGTTTTTGCTAAAGGATTCAAATAAGCAAAAAATCTTCAAACACTCTCAGAAAACAAAACTTTTCTTTCAAAAGATAACAGCTGATTTGCTTTGAACTGAACTACCAAGTGTTCTGAGAGCTTTGTAAAGCTCTATCTCCAGAGATTATTTATTTTGCTATATTGTCAGGTTCAAGTTTGGCTACACAAAACAGTAATTCTTTCAAAGTACGTAACATTTACATAAGATGATCCAGGTTGTTAAATCAAATGACCTGTGAACCCTTCCTCTCTCTTCCACCATCCTGATATTGTAGTTTTTACCTTCAAGTTTACCTCATGATCTAAGATAAGTCTAATAATTGTAGTCATTATATCCACAGTCCAGACTGGCATCAGAAAGAAGGTAGAAAGGATAAAATGCCATCCTATCTTTTGTGTAGACTTCCATTTATATTTCCTAAGATTAAATGTAATCATATGACCAAATACAGTTCAGAAAGAGAGTTGTATTACTCTTACGATTGCATCAAATGAAATCAAGATGCTGTTAGTGATGAATAAGTTACGAAGACACAGTAGAAAGGGTAACTGGCAACTTGGCAGTTATCTGGTAACTTGTCATCAGATCTACAATCTCAATTTCAGCTAATGAAGAAGTACCCCTTTGGCCCTGACATGCTACTTTTCAAAATCCCTGTTCAACTCACTTATATGACTTGGAAATGGGTAAAAGTCATTAACAAACTAAGACCTGTTCTTATATGTTCACAAACCAGTCTGGTTAACTTTAGCTCTGAAAAATAAAAGCCAAGGGGAAACGACAGAACCCATGAAGAAATGACAGCTATGTTCAGAGACAGTGTGAATTCAAAGCTACACAAGGCAAGGCTAAGTGTTAGAAAAATAATCAAAAGCGACTTTCGTGACTCTGGCTTTGCTACAGCTTCATTGCACACATCTGGCTTAATGCTATAGTATAAAATTGCTACAATGTACAACTCACACCCAAAGTCAGAAGACAAATAGAACAATTCCTCTACTTTTAACATTTGAGAGGCTTTTATATGTGACTAAGGAGAGAGCATGAAAAGACTTAGAATTGGATGAGGAAGCCCTTTAAATAGTCTTACCTAGTACCCTGGAGTCAGAATATTGTATTGTTTTGGAGAAAACTTGAGGGACAGGTTTTGCTTCTCGAAACTTACTAGATTTTGGAGTAAGACCTTCATAAGATGATACTATTCATTAAAGGGTTTTTATTTTGACAAAGTTAAATTGACTAAAGAAAATGTTGTTTTCCATGGTGGAGAATGAAAATGTGTCTAAAAGAACAGAGTAAATCTAATGACATATTATACGCAGAGCAGATGTGAAAGGCTGAGGCCAGAAAAAAAGATTTCAAGGAAATCTCTCTTTTCTATCAAAAGCCAATAATCCACACATATTTTTCAAAATCATCATCTTTTATGCCATCAGTCATGCCAATGAATATGGATTTGAAGATATGAAAGGCTGTAACCAATTTATATACCAGTCCCAAGAGTAGAAACCTTTATATTCACAGAAAACACAGTGATTATTAAGGCCTTAATAAAATAAAGAAAATTATTAGTTTGAAACTTACTCAGTTTTTGGACCAACCAACAGAAACGGATTCTCTGTCAGCACATTCGTTGTGGATACTCAACAAATATTAACCAACACCCTGCAGTGTGGTGAACCAGTATTATATTTAGGTATCTTAAGAACGAAACCTGTTCAAGTACTGAGATTATTTCACAGAAATTCTATTTGTCTTATGTTCAATATATTTTTTATTATAAAACGTGTTTTTTCTGTTTGCCTGCATCTTATTCATGAGCCATTCCTTCTCTTTGGGTTGTACAGAAAACACTGAGACAGGTTTTTCATTTGAGTGTAGTACTACTTTGGTCTCAGTTTTATTTGTGGGAGTTGGGAAAAGAGGAGAGAATGATGATACATGTTTTAGATTATTCCCAAAGCCTCCAAACCAATTCTTATCCAGTATTCTTTGTTGATGAAAATTAAGCAGTTTTCAGTAGCTGAGAAGGAGGGAAAAAACTCCAATCACAGAAAACTTTCTTAAGGATCCACATATTAAAAACTTTAGTAATTTAGCATCTCCTAAGTTTTCTTAGACATTTCCCAATTTTTCACACCCCATTTTAAAGTACACACTCAGAACCTGAATTACACATGAAAGGAAACCTCAATTTCATCATCAAGTGACATGTGTAGGAGATATTTTTCTATGTTTTTAAATAGGTATTAGATTTCATTCTGTGCTATCTTTGAAAAATGAATACCACAGCCTAGAAGGTCACATTCCTGCCCTCATATAGAAGAGGCCCTTGTCTCTTTCTATCCAACCAGGAAGAAAAGAAACCCATGTGAAAAGGAAGAAAATAAACATCTCAGCCTTCTTTGTTTTACAAAGCTTAAGATCAGCAGACTTACTGTGCTCTCTACTGGTAAAATCAAGAGCTACAGGCAGCATCAAACACTTGGGGAAAGCTTTAGAGAGCTGGGCATTAATGATTACTTTCCAGTGCCCATAAAGAGGATATCTTGCTGATAGGTTCAAAAATCTCAGGACAGCATTAGCTGGAGAAAACTAGTGGAAGTCAGAGCCGCTCCAGGGACAAAGTAAATATGGATTCATTTACTAGCACCATTTGAGATCATGGTCTGTGTCACCAGATGTTCCTGTGTGCTAGACAAATCATATCTAAATATACCCTGGCTCAATGGTTCTCACACTGTAGTCTGTATCAGAAGTTCCTGGGGTGCTTGTTCAAATTATGAAGCTATAGCTCCATGATTCAGGGATTCTGAAGCTTTGAACAAGGCTCAGAAATTCTATCAATTCTTCCCTCCACTAGTGATTCTGTCACATACAGCCGCGAAATATTTTTTAATTACTATTTATTTTTAGTTTATATGTATGGATGCTTTGCTCGCATGGTTGTATGCACACTGCATGCATGCCTAGTGTCCATGGAGGCCAGAAGAGGAAATCAGATCTTCTGAAACTAAAGTTACAAATGGTTGTGAGTCTCCATGTGGGTGCTGGGATCCAAATTCATCCTCTCCAAGAGAAGTCATTGCTTTTAACTGCTGAGTCATCTCTCCAGCCCCAATCATTAATACTTTTGAATAACACTGACACATTTCACAAAACATCCTGATAGTATCATTAGTTACATGGAGTTAGCTAATCAGAATCTTTGACATTTCTTAGAAACCACAGTTGTGCCCCCAAACACAAACATAATTGAAGACAGCAGTTCAGAGAAGTGACATGCTTTCTTTACAATCAGCATAATCATTCTCTTTCTGAGCCTCACCTGGCATTTTGGTACGTGGCATCTTCAGCTGCAGACTTTCCATTTCTTCCCTCTGCATCCTCCCCTCAAACCACTATTTTCTTCTCTGCATTCTCTGCATAAAACTCTTTTAAAACACAGACATGATGGTCTTCTTCTCTGAGCCTCTACAAAACAATTAGTGAGCTCAAAGCATGCAATTCTTTCTAGGTGTGACTATGAATGCAAAAGATCACCAATAAACAGCCAAAATGTTCGCAAGAAAATATATGTTTCATTTGGAGTTCATCAGAGTCTGAGAGCAATTAATGAAGGGAGCCCTGTTTATGTATTTATTTTTTTACATTTATTTGTGACGGTGAGTGTGTCCATGTGAAAGTCAGAGGACAACTTCAGGAAGTCAATTCTCCTTTTCAACCACGTGGGTTTCAAGGATTAGACTCAGGCTGTCAGGTTTGGGAGCAACCATCTTTACCCACTGGAGCATCCACTGGCCTGGGAGCTGCACTTTAGCTACAGCTAAAGAAGTAGTATTTTAGACCCACTCTGGAACAGTAAATAAGTCAGACATGATTTGTTTCCTCATTTTTGTTTTTCTTTTGTTTAGTGACTTTCCAGGACTAATTCCATAAGGTTCATGTTGCCTATACCATAAGGGCTATGTTTTTGCTCAGTTTAGTAATAAGCTAATGATTTGTCAGATAGTTCCTGCTATAACTTAAACAATTTCTCCACCATTTGCCAGCAATGATGCCCTCTGCCATCTGGGGGCACCCTTTCACTGGTCTCAGTTTTCAACTCTGCCCTAGCTTTCACTCTGGCTAGCCATCAAGTTTGCCAGCTGTGAACTGAGATAGCGGTTCTCTCAGGTCCTTCCCGGGATTTAGACAGCTCTAAACATATAGGTTTATGTGTTGAAATAGATCAGCACTCTTTAAAGTCCATCATTAATGGTGAGATCTTTCTTTTAGATGTTTGGCCACCTCACATAGAAGCCATCTTAAAGAGCCTTAGCCATAGGGCCTCTCTCAAGGAGAAAAGTTCTGAGGCAGGTGAAATCATGAACATACTTTGTAAATGGGGTTTTCCCAGGGGGGGCATGAGATAGGCCCAATGGTCACATGCTTCCCAAGAGCTTCAAACATTGTCTGCCCACTCTTAGCTCTGGAAAACTGCTCCTTGTCACAGGTGCTGCAATTGTGGTTCTGCAGGTCTTCAAGATGACTGTGGAGTTGGGGAGAGGGACATGGATCTAAGTCAGGTTCAAATACTAGCAAGTGTTCTCATGGAAACGCAGTTCTTTTTTTTTTTTCAAACTAAGTCTTCCTCGTATTACTTTAGGCCTTTGATAAATTTCCAGATATTTGGAAAAGTCAGAGTTTATCATTTTTTCTTACACTGTTGCTGCTGCTGTGGAGGATTAGATTTACATGGGATTTTACTCCACTCAGGCTGTCTTACCTCACTAGCTATTATTTGATTTTGGACGCTATCCCTAGGATTGTTTCCATCTCCCTCCCTATTGATCCATTTCTCTTGAAAGGTTTTATACTAGGTCCTGCCTATCCTATGTAGTGTTTCAGAGTGAGCATGGAACATAATTTATTTAGTTAAGGCTAAAATGCAGCTACTGGGTTTGTGGAGAGGGAAAATAAGATACTGAGTTAGCAATTTATATCATCTAAAATATCCATTTTCAACAACTATTCAAGAAACTTCAGATGAGATATGAAGACTAAAGACAGTTTCGATAAACACATTCAAAGGACTAAAGGGATTTGTGGCTTTAAATTTTACAAAAAGAACCCCATGACAATAACTTATCATTTAAACACAGAATTTCAACAAAACCAAAAATTTTTAAAGATCCAGAGTAGAAGTTCTAAAGGAACTTGCACCAGGCATAGTAGTTATAGCCCTTGGGAGGCAAAAGCAAGGAAGCAAGGGAATTGCAAGTTTAAAATCAGTTATATACAAAACAAGTAGAAAAGACATGGTGAAGGAAGGGAAAGGGGAAGTGGGAAAGAAGAGATGCAGGGAGGAAGAGGAGAGCGGGGAGGGAGAAGAGAAGCAGGGAAAGGGATTCTAAAGTTTAAAAGTACAGTAATGAAGGTTTCACTAGAAGGTTTCAACAACAGACTTGAACTTCAGAAAACATCCGAGAATTCAAAGATAGACCAAGACAGATAGCACAGTCTGTGTAACAGAAAGGAAAAATGATAAAACAAATGAACAGACCCTCATAGCCCTGTAATGAACCACTAAATATACCAATGGATTAGGAGTAGAAAGAACATTTGACAAAATAATGGCCACTATGAAGAACTTTGATTCACATTATCGAGACTCAAAATGGGCTGGACAAAATATATATACTCAGATAGACCATAATCACATTGCTAAAAGACAAGCGCTCACTCTTGAAGGCAACATGAGGGAGGCAACTCATTAAATACAAGAGATCTTCGGTAATGTTAAGAGTGGTAGTCTCATTAGAAACAGCAGCAGCCAAAGTGCACTGAGAAGATATACTCAGGGTGAAAGGAAAACAATTGTCTATTGAATTCTATATCTGAGGGTAAATATATGTCTCAATGTTTAAGAGCACTTGGAGTTCTTGCGGAGGACCTGGGCTCAGTTCCCAGGACCCACATGCAAGCTCGCAACCCTCTGTAATTGCAATTCCAGGGCATCCGATGCACTTTTCTAATCTCCATGTGCACCAGGTATGCATGTGATGCATACACATACATCCAGGCAAAACAGTCATGCATTTAAAATAAAATAAATAAATCTAAAATTATTTTAGGTTTGATAAACTATCTTTCAAAACTAAAAAATATTTGATGCATTCTTAGATGAACAACAACAAAAACACAAAGTACTTTCACTAATAAGCTATATATATAATAAATATAAAAAGGGTCCTTCAGTGTGTAATGAGACTATGAAGCAATAACTCAATCTACACAATGACTTCACAGATAAACATTGGACAGTGGAAATGCATTTTATAACTTTTATCTTCTCTGACCCTACCTAAAGTATATCAAATAAACAAAATATTTAAGAATATGTGTAGTGTGCCCACACAAAGACCTTTCTGGAAATGCCCACAGTAGCATTCTTCATAATTGCCCCAAAACGATACAAAGTTAAATGTCTATCAACTGTATAAATACAACAGAACACTACTCAGCAGCAAAGAGGAGCAGACTAACACACATGCTCGATCTTGGATCTCTCTTACATTCTACGAGTAAATTATGTTCAACCCAAAAGTCTAAAGAATGGTTGTTAAAATAATGTCTAGAATGAGAAAGTGGATTAATGACTGCATACAGTTGAGTGTAGAAACAATGTTTAACTGAGAACAAAAACAAGGGATTTTGTGGAGATCAGAAATGTAAAATTAATTTATGGAGATGAATTCACCATACAGTAAAAGACTGAACTGTACAGTTGAAATACCTGAATTTCGTGGTAAGAAAACCATTTCTATACATTCCTTGTAAACATTAGACATGACAGTCTTTAGTATGTATCAGACACTGTTTTAAGTCCTTTGCACGTAGCGATTGACTTAATCCTCACAACAGCCCTATGAAGTAGATAGAATCATTTGTTCCACTTTCATTAGCGATGAAACAGAGGCACAAAGATATGAATAACTCGCCACAGAGCACACAGAGCTTGAACATGAGCCCCGTTGGCTTGGCTCTATAATTTATGATGTATTCTAAACCATGACACTATTTGTACAGGGGAAAGCAGGGATGTATAGACTGCTATGGGACAGTGTACAGAAGAAATTACAAGGATTGCTTGTTAACAACTCCCTAGGAAACAGGAACGAGGGGGCCTGAAAGGGACCCTTCTACGTATTACTCTTTGAACTCTGAGATCTTACGCAATTTATAATAATTCATGTATTCTTTTTGTAGATGACACAACTATTTTTACATCAAAGTGCTGGTTATCTTTGTTAGAGTACACATTTTAAGTTTTCCCTGAACATTTTCATAACTTTTCCCAGTTCTTTGAAGAATGTTTTCAGGAGGTCAAATTCTCCATTAATTACCATGACACACTTTCTGCTACATTTCATCCTTCCAATGTCAGAACCACAGGGTGCTCTAAGGCCAAGAAAAAGGACTGCAGAGGGCTGAGACACACTTCATGAAAGAAGAGCCTGTGCTATTTGCACTGCTTCACAAAACCCTGATCAAATTGGATTCAGGGCTACAGTGAACTCTAGTATAATAAGTTCCCAATCCCCAGAATATCCTGGGTTCCAATAGGGGTGCTAGCTGCCTGGAACATTACTGCTGACCAACAAGGGAAGAGATTCTCACACGCACATAAGAAAAGAAATGCATTTAATGAAAACTGTCTGGATTTGCGCCTACAGGGTGAGGGTGATTCTGCCTCTGGCATATGTATGGCTGTGCAGTAGAGGTTTATTGATTTGTCTTGTTTTCTTTTCTGCTCAAGATACTCTCATGGGAACAGACTATGAAAACAACCAAGAGATGGGAAGTAGCTTTATGATCACAGGAAATAATAGCTTGTAAACTTTTAACTGTGTGACAAGGTGGATAAAATAGTGCTTAATGTTTAAACTAGAATAAACTTTTTGTGAGTCATTCCTTGATTCAGTAATTTTGAGGGGTCCACTAGGAATAACAGCAGGGCGAGTTGGTTTGTAATAATGCATTTATTTACTAACACCTTTTTCATGCGCATGCCATGAGAAAACAGGATGTCCTTCTCATGAAGACCTTTCTTTTGAAAGATTTCACATTTAGTAAAGGCTGATGAAAAATATCTGGAAAAGAGAAGGGTTTTGGTTTTGTTTGTTTGTTTTTTCTGTTTGATAGTTATAGGCTATATCACACAATCTCCTTTGATATTAAGACAAAGCCAACTCAAAACAAAACATTATATAGGGTTAGGAGTGTCTGGTCCAATGGCAAAACACTTTCCTAGCCTGCCCAAGACCTTGAGTTCAGGTCCCAATCTCTCTCTCTCTCTCTCTCTCTCTCTCTCTCTCTCTCTCTCTCTCTCTCTCTCTCTCTCATACACACACACATACACACACTCAAGTGACAAACAACACATCACAAACAAATGTAGTAAAAATCCAATGAAAAAAAAACATAGGTTCAAAATCTGATTTACATTCAAATCCAAGATTTGTCACTACAAGTTATATGAACTTGGACATATTGGATAATCCAACAATCTTCATCTTTTTTTAAGGTGGGGAATGGGATACACTACCACCCTACCTGTGGTAGTCAGTTAACTGGAGCAGCTAGTGAGATCTCAAAAAGCAACAATCCTCTGTCTCCCCTCTGGAGGAGGACTTGAGTTAGGAAAGAAAATCTTTTGGGCCAATGGCCTACTTTCTCTTAACATGCCATTTCTCTTCTAGGAAAGCTATAGTCTTTCCAGACAGTGAAAATACAATGCAGCCAACCTGTACCTCTCAAAATCTCCTATGCTGTACCTAGGTGTATTCCCCCAGTTTTACACAATGGAGCTACTCTACAAACTCCAGCTGATTGAGTAGCTGTTCCATCCACTGTAGACTAGACCAAGTGCACGTACTTGTGAATCAATTGTGCCTATCACACCAAATCCATTTGAATTGCTTTGGGATATTGCTACTGGACTTAATATTTTCCCAGAAGAAGTGGTGAAAAGCTTCTGTGTTTCAACACAGATAAACCCTTCCAAGTCACCATTTCAATGTTCTTAAACAAAACCTTTGAAGATATGGTGATGATAGTGTCACCAGATCAGGGATGGCAATCCTACCTAAAAAAAATTTGTGATCACCTGGCCTGAGTTCCCAAAGTCCAGTGGAGGACTGGGAGGAGTGAGAATATGAGCAAAGAGGTCAAGACCATGATGGGGACACCCACTGAAACAGTTTACCTGAGCTAATGGGAGCTCACAAACTCTGGCCGGACAGGGAAGGAGCCAGCATAGGACCAAACTAGACCATCTAAATGTGGGTGACAGTTGTATGGCTGGGGCAGACCATGGGACCACTGGCAGTGGCACCAGAATTTATCCCTACTGCTTGTACTGGCTTTTTGGGAACCCATTCTCTTTGGATGGATACCTTGCTCAGCCTAGATATAGTAGGGAGGGCCTTGGGCCTTCCACAAAGCAATGTGCCTTACCCTCTCTGAGGATTGGATGGGAGTGTGGTAGGGGAGAAGGTGGAGGAAATGGGAGGAGGAGAGGGAGTGGGAACTGGGATTGGTATGTAAAATGAAAAAAAAAAGATAGCTTGTTTTCTTTTTTAAAAAGTAAAATAAAAAGAATTTGTGATCACCTGATAAAAGTATGTGGCAGAGCCAACAAGGAACAATTCTCATCAAGCACATCACCCTGGTGAAAGAGGCACCTCAGAGAGCACCAAATGTGTACCTGTTACTGACCATGCTTCCGAGGTCACAGAAGGCTGTCAGGGAACATTTGCCTGGTCAGAGTGCTAAGCTTCTAGCTGTCAGAGGGCAAGGGGAATGCAAATGAGTTTCGAGGACCAACACAAACCAGAAGCACATAAGAGATAACCCTGTTTGTCATCTACATGGAGTTCCTTGAGGTAACATAAGCAGAAGGGAAGAACAGAGAAGCAAATGCAAGCCCTCACAAGGACACCAGAAAATACAAAATTCCAGTCAACTGGAAAGATCAGTGAACGGAAAGAAGATCAGCATCGCAGGCAGTCAAAATCAAACAAAGGGAGGCGGACTTTCAGTGGCATCAAATACAGCAAAGGATTGGAGGAAGAGAAGCAAGAAGTGATCTGACTAGGGGAAGTTCACAGTGGCTTTTGAGGTTAAGTGGTTTCTGGGTAGGTAGATGGGTGGTTTCTGTTATATAAACACTGGCTTATATAGAATGAGATATTTAGATCATCTCTTGTTTTTCCCAGAACATTAAAGAGTCATGATAATTAGAGTCACTCATTCATTCATTTATTCCATTAGCACTTACGGTGCTCTCATAAGTACCTAACTCCACTAAGCTTCATGGGGTAGGGCACCTAATAGAAAACCATAATTAAATCACAATGAACCTTCTTAGAAGTAATCTAGGCAATGTTTTTAACTAGCAACATCTTAAAAAATAAAAGTCTCTTTGTTTATGGCTAGGGTCCACTAATGAGTGAGTATATACCATATTCATCTTTTCGGGTCTGGGTTATCTCACTAAGGATAGGATAGTTTTCTATTTCCATCCATTTGCATGCAAAATTCAAGATGTCATTGATTTTTACCACTGAATAATACTCTAATGTGTATATATTCCACACTTTCTTTATCCATTCTTCCATTGAGGGGCACCGAGGTTGTTTCCAGGTTCTGGCTATTACAAATAATGCTGCTATGAACATAGTTGAACAAATGCCTTTGTAGTATGATTGGGCATCTCTTGGGTATATTCCCAAGAGTGGTATTGCTGGATCCTGAGGTAGGTTGATTCCCAATTTCCTGAGAAACCGCCACACTGATTTCCAAAGTGGTTGCACAGGTTTGCATTCCAACCAGCAATGGATGAGTGTTCCCCTTAACTCCACATCCTCTCCAGCATAGGCTATCATTGGTGTTTTTGATTTTAGCCATTCTGACAGGTGTAAGATGGTATCTCAAAGTTGTTTTGATTTCCATTTCCCTGATCGCTAAGGAAGTTGAGCATGACCTTAGGTATCTTTTGGCCATTCGAATTTCTTCTGTTGAGAATTCTCGGTTCAGATCCTTACCCCATTTTTTAATTGGGTAATTTAGAATTTTAATGTCTAGTTTCTTGAGTTCTTTATTTATTTTGGAGATCAGACCTACTCACTCATTAGGACTCTAGCCATAAACAAAGGACATTAAGCCTACAGTTCACAAGCCCAGAGAAGACAAATAGTAAGGTGAACCCAAAGAAAAACATATATAGATCCTCCTGGAAATTGGAAGCAAACAAGATGGCCGGGCAAAAGTTGGGAGCACGGAGGTGTGGGTAGGGGTGGAGGTAGGGGAAGGGAAGAGGGAGAAGGAAAAGGGGGAAGGACTGGGGAGAGCTTGGGGGAGTGGGAGGGTGGAGATGGAGGAAGGGCAGATATTGGAGCAGGGAAGAAGATATCTACATTAAGGGAGCCATTTTAGGGTTGGCAAGAGACTTGGCTCTAGAGGGGATCCCAGGGGTCCACGGGGATGTCCCCAGCTAGGTCCTTGGGCAGCAGAGGAGAGGGTGCCTGAACTGCCCTTGTCCCATAGTCACACTGATGAATATCTTGAATATCACCATAGAAATTTTGTTCGATGGATGGGGATAGAGACAGAGACCCACATCCACATCAGAGCAATGGACTGAGCTCCCAAGGTCCAGTTGAAGAGCAGAGGAAGGAGAAGATCAGCAAGGAAGTCAGGATCGTGAGGGGTTGTTCCACCCACTGAGCCTGTGTGCCTGAGCTAATGGGAGCTCACCAAATCCAGCTGGACGGGGACTGAACGAGCATGTGATCAAAGCAGACGCTCTAAATGTGGCTGCCAATGGGAGCAGACTGAGAAGCCATCGATAATGGCACTGGAACCTGTCTCTTCTGCATGTATTTGCTTTCTGGAACCCTAGTCTATTTGGATGCACACCTTCCTATGCCGGGATGGAGCGGGGAGGGCCTTGGACTTCTCACAGGGCAGGGTACTCTGCCCTCACTTAAGGATGGAGGGGGAGGGACGAGGGTTAGTGGGGGAGCAGGAGGAGAATGGGAGAAGGAGAGGAAGTGTAAATTTTTGAATGGAAAAATTAAAAAAATATTAATTAAAAAAATGAAAGTCTCACTTCCCTGTAGTTATTTTTAATTTGTGTAATTTTTTTCTTTTCCTTTTTTAATTAGGAAGGTTAGGTTTGCCAATCTAGAACTGGGGGCACCAATTTGAAGGAAAAAAATTAGTAAAATCAGAATACTGTGGGGAAAGGCAGAAATGGTATTTTTATCTTGTGCTAGATTTTACTCTACAAACACAGAAACCCACACAACATAGTCCAAAGGAACCAAGTCAGTTTTACACACACAAATGCTTATATTGGCTTCCATCGCATAACTTACAAGATGTATTTGGCCACGCCACTGGCAAAGTGCTAACTTAGATGTTGAGGGAAACAGAAATGGTATTTATACCTTGTATTAGGTATGCATGTCCACAACTTTGATGCCTACAACATAAACTGACCGTTCACATGGACTAGGCCATGGAAAACTACCAAGCATTCCCCATTTTCAGAAAACATGCCTATAGAGCTCTGGTCTCCAACTGGAGCTCAGAGCCCTGTGCAGTGCAGAATCTGATTCCTGACAGGAAGGCAGCCCACCGGATGCATTCGACACACCAAAGACAAATGGTCGTTTGAAATATGGGTATGATATAGAGAAAAAACAGCAAGTTTGCCAGATTCTTATAACAACCAAGCTTCAAAGGAATTTTCATGAAGACTCAAATGCAGGCCTATGTCACAGAAAGAATTCATTCGCTGAACTATTATGGGTGTCAGCATGAGAAGGGGCACCGGTGGCAAGTGCCTAATCTTGACCTACATCACTAGATCCCCAGTCTCACCAGCTATTCTAATCAGCAGAGGCCTGTGAAACTTTTCACTGCTCAGAAAGAATCTGAGAATCCCAGGGCACTCGTCACCACCAGAACGCAGGTTTACAGCCCAATGTGCACAGACATATGGCAGCTTTATGAGTGGCCTTTTGTACTGTGCCATCCAAAATGAGCCCAGCTGAAAATGAACTAAGCCACTCAGAAGTGGACAGGGAGGTGTATTATTTTTTTCTTTTTCTACTTCCCATATTTTAATTTCCTACAGCTCTTTTTAGTGAGAAAGAAAAAACCTTTTTACAAAAACTAAAGAAAACCTTAAAAGACTTTAGAGATGAAAAATGTCTTTGAAAAGCTATTGTGGTGACCCTTGCAATGCTTTTTTACTTACCGTCATTAACCCCTATGCCTAGAAATCGGATATCGCATTGGGAGTGTCTCCACCTTTGTATTCTTAGCATTCTTCAGTCCAAAGGCACACATATCAAAAATTCAAGAATACCCTTTTTACACAACTTCAAGCATCTCAATACAACTACTTAAAGTTAATTAACCACATTTTTTGTTGTTTTTAGCATCTACTAATGGCCCCCAAATGGGTTTCATTATGAAATTTTGTGTTTATGTATATGTGCTCATGGTGGAGTGTACACGTTAACACCTTAAGTGTCAGGCACCAGCCATCTTTTTTTGTTTCTTGAGACAGAGCTCCATTGGCATGGAACTCACCGAGAAGGTTAGGCTGGGGGCCAGCAGGCCCCAAGGATCTTCCTGTCTCTACATCCCTGACACTGGAATTACAAGCATGTACCACCACACCTGGCTCTTTTAGGTGGGTCCCAGGGATAGAACTCAGGTCTTTGTGTTTTCAAGCCAAGGCAAGCAGTTTAACCGAGCTAGCTCTCCAGCACCATAGATTGTTTTGGTCTTGTTTTTCTTTTCTTTTTTTTCTTTTTGCAGGACTAAGAATTAGGGCCTCATGCCTGCTAGGCAAATGCTCTGGACCCCAGCCCTTCATTACAATTTTATGCATGTATATAATATACTCAGATCATATCCCATTCATTACCCTTGTGCCCTCTTCCCCTCCAACTGGCCCCCTTCCTTATCATAAACTGGATAGTTTTTTGACCATTTTATTGAGAATAATAACTGACTCATCACCATGAATCCAGAGACTCTGAGATGAAGCAGCATTCACTACTGGATGCACAGACACAAAGTCAAAGGAGTAATAATTTCATTATTCTAATGACACAGCTTGCATGATTTCTTATGCAACTTTCCAATGCAAACTATGCCACCAAAAAAGTCTGATCTCTTAAGAAAATGCTAAGTACACTTTATTTAATGACTTGTAATGAGATTTTATCATAGAAAACACTATTTTTAGACAGGGTTATTACTTTTTTAATAACAGAGTCAAGGCCTTGGGCTTACCTTTCGTCCCTAAAAGTGGGGCTACACATGGAAATGCGGGGCTTCACTTTCTCAGTGGAAAACCATTCCTGGAGATTTTATAAAAGTTAGAACAATTCTTTTAGAGGAAATGCAGTGTTTATTGTGTAAAGGATTTATGTTTATTGTGTAAAGGATTTATATTTATCAATCAAGGATACAAGCCAAAACAAACATTATTAAAATTAACCAAAATGGTGACAGTTGACGTGAACTATTATTTTAGCTTGGTGAGGAAAACCTAGCTAAAGTTAATCAAGATAAGTTCCATTAAATTTATAAAGAAAATACAACTGTTCTGATACCATTAAAGTAATAATAACAACCTTTCAAATAATGAAGTATAATCCATATAAATGCCTTAGTTTGGAGACAAAAATGCATACACTGTGTGCTGAAAGCTGATGTGTCACAGAACATGGGCAGTGGCTCTTAAGTCTTAGTGCTTTGCACTCAAAGCCTGAGAC